>JAWZYT010006277.1:0-25712 GCA_034508575.1 Petrolisthes manimaculis | reverse complement strand
AAAAAGTAGATAAAATAATAAAAATGGAAAAAATAAATGGAAGGAGAAGGATGAGGATGGATAAACAAAAAGAATAAACAAAAAGTGGAGATAAATAAATAACTGGTTTAAAGACAAGAGTGATGAGAGGAATAGAACTGTAAGAGGGAAAGTGAGTGAGTGAGAGAGAGAGAGAGGGGAAAGAGAAAGTAGAAATCGATAATTGGAAGGTCTCTCTCTCTCTCTCTCTCTCTCTCTCTCTCTCTCTCTCTCTCTCTCTCTCTCTCTCTCTCTCTCTCCTTGTGCGTGTGTGTTCGAGCGTGTCTTTCCTCAATTCTAATAAAAATAACAGTTCACACACACAAACAAACACACACACACACACACAAGGTCAAACACACACACACAACCGTATATTATATAGTAGCAAAAAGTGGCAAATTAATGAATGAAAAAAAAAAAAAAAAAAAAAAAAAAAAAAAAACAGCTCTCAAGGTGGGAATTCTTTTTTGATCTATTGCAGTGCCTTGATTCCTCCAAAGTATGCTAGGAAACAGGACCAAAGGAACAAAAATAATGGTGTTCTGTTGCTTGGAATAGTTTGGAGGAATTATTTTCTCCAGATCTACCAACACTGAACTTCTCCCTTTTATTAATGAAGGGATCGTGTGGTGTAGTCAGAAAATTGGAGGTACATGAGTCAATCAAATTTTGCCACGAAACCCCCACCTATTTGGAAGGAGCTTGTTTCGTGGCATGGTTAGAAGGAATCAGAAGCCTCCAGTTCTCACACACGATCACAGGGTCTTTAAGGGGGTGTGGGAATAGGGGGACAAGCTGGGGGGGATTTGGGGGGTGCAGGAGTAGGGTGACAGGCTTGGGGGGGGGGGGTTTAGGGGGGTGCGGGAAAAGGGGGACAGGCTTTCTACTCACCCCAAGCCTGTCCCTCTATTCCCGCACCCCCCCCCCAGTCCCCCCCAAGCCTGTCCCCTACTCCCACCCCCCCCTTAATTAAGGCAGTGAAGGAGGGATGGAAGGAATGGAAGGAGGAAGGGTAAGACGGAAAGAAGGAAGGAAGGAAGGAAGGAAGGAAAGACGGAAGGAAGGAAATGAGGCAGGAAGGAAGGGACAGTGATGAGTGAGTGCGGGAGAGATTGTGTGTGTGTGTGTGTGTGTGTGTGTGTGTTATTGTTCAAAGTCACCTTGTGTGGCTTCCTACCTAAACACTTACTTACACTTACTTACTTTACACTCACACTTACTTACACTTACTTACTTTACACTTACTCACACCTGTAACAGTACTACAGTTAGTTAGTTACCTTTGTCCTTTTAAAACTGATTTATGTCTCTGGTTTCAACATCACCACCACCACCTGTTAACACCACCTCTCAACTATAGGCTACCACCACACCAACTACTAGGTACTACACCCTTATTGCTACCACCACTACCACCACCACCACCACCACCACTACCGGTACCTACTACTATCACCACCACAATATTACACTATCACTGCTTCCAGCCTGCTACCATCACCACCACCACACTACTAGTAACACAATCACTATCACCTACACACCACCATCACCACCACAAGACCACCACTACCACACTAATCTTGCCTCCAACACGCTACCATTAACACCACAACACCACCAATACCACAGCTACTAAACTATTACTATTTTCCATCAATAATTCCACAAGATCAATTCACACACACACACACACACACACACCACTACCTAATATCACCTCCACTACGAACAAACTTGCCACCTAGCCTAACACACACACACACACACACACACACACACACATACTACTACCATCCCACTAACTCACCACCACACCAAGCATATCTTTAATTAATTTGAGCAGAAGTTTCCTCCTATCCTAAACACTCCCCAGGCGGCGTTTGTAGGCAAGCCGAGGCAGGAAGGTTTGGCCACGATTTGGGTAAATAATAATAATAATAATAATAATAATAATAATAATAATAATAATAATAATAATATACATTTCTTATGTTTGAGTTTTCCTCGTGGCTACTGTCGCTGTTCTTGTTTTGTTTTTATTTTTGTTTTATACTGGGTGAATTAACAGTCTACTCCTTTCTATTTAAAACTACACACATTTTATTTACAACAAAATTAAATAAAAAAACTAAAAAAATGAGGTTCTCCCCTAAACACAACCTCATCCAATCACCTTCACCCACAACCTCATAACAACAAACACCCTTATTAAACCAGACCACATATGTATTTTTTCTCTCTCCCCTTTCTCAGTTTATTTTTCTCCTCTAAATTCCTTCCCGTCTACACACACTATACCCCATAATTTACTCTGTTTTTTCCTACCTTCCTCATCTCCTTCCTCCATTTTTCTTTTCTCTCTTGTCTCCCCTTTCTCCATTTTATTTTTTTCGTCTTGCCTGCAATTTCCCCTCCTTTATTTACTCTGGTTTCCCTCCCCCATTATTCACCCAGGAGATCCTCGTGTTTATTAAAGGTGGGAGGTGGAAAGTTTAATTAAGTGGAGGTATACGAGAACAGAAGAAGCAGCAGTAGTAGTAGCCTAGTTGTAGTAGAAGTAGAAATAGAAGTAGTAGTAGTAGTAGAAATGGAAGCAGTAGCAGTAGTTGTTGTAGTAGTAATAGTAGTAGTAGTAGTATGAGAACAGAAGCAGTGGTTGTAGTAGTAGTACCAGTATCCTAATAGAAAAGACAGTAAGAGATTGTCAAAGCAAAACATCCCATTTTTAATAGTAGTAGCAGAGGTGGTAGTTAATAGTAATAATAGTTCGAGATGTAGTAGATGTAGTAGTAGTAGTAGTAGTAGTATCGAGTGGTAGTAATAGTATGGTTTTGAGTGTGACCATAACAAGTGTGTGGTCATGGTACTTACAAAGCATGACTTGTCGACTTGCATTTAACCAAACACTCTCACTGCACTGGAAGGGAGAGATGGATGGAGGAAGGTAGGGAAGAAAAATATGAGACAGAGAGAGAGAGGGAGAGGGTGGGGGGGATGGATGGAGGCATGTAAGGAAGAATAATGAGAGAGAGAGAGAGAGAGAGAGAGAGAGAGAGAGAGAGAGAGAGAGAGAGGATGGATGGAAGCAGGTAGAGAAGAAAATATATGAGAGAGAGAGAGAGAGAGGTCTGCTTTAAAGTCTGTGTAGTGTGTGGGTGTGTGTATGTTCTGGTCTTGTCAACCGTTTTTCTTTCCTCCCTCCCTCCCTACCGACTTCCATTTCTCGTTTCCTCCCTCCCTCCCTCCCTTTCTATATTTTTTCCTCTATACTTTCCATCCCTTTTGCATTTCTTCCTAAACTCCATCCTCCTCTCTTCTCTTATCTCCCTTTTTCATTTCCCCTATACTGTCCATCATTTCCACATTAAAATTCTTGCCTAATTTTATACTCCCTTCTTTTTTCCCATTCTAGCTTTTTGTCTTTCCCCCAATTTTATCCACATTTCTTTCCAACTTTATCCTCCTCTCTTTCTTCCCTTTCTTCTTCACCCTTGCCGCCACAATTCTTTCTTTCTCTTCCTTCTTGTTGGCTTCTTTATGGGTGACTGCACTATAGGCTAATATCATACCCAGACTCGACTACCCATTCACCGTCTCGGAATGACCACTCATCTATACACTACAATACCAGAGATCCCTTGTGAGAACTATAACAATAACACGATAAGAACTACCACTGAGAGAGAGAGAGAGAGAGAGAGAGAGGAGAGAGAGAGAGAGAGAGAGAGAATTGTGCATATAGCCTAATTTAGGATTGTTTAACTACATATTTGGTCTAATCCACATCATTTTGAATGTACACGTTTATTCCCTGGCTCACGTTACAATGAATAGACGTAAACAAACATCTATTACTTTTTTTTATCTAATAATCATATTAAAATTTAATAAAGAACGCAATGAAAATAGTTGTGTCTTGGACTGGTACTAATGTATTACGATGAATAAGACATATCCAATTTGAATTCTCCAATATTCAAGTGGTTTAAAATGGTCCCACAGTGGTATGTAAAATTTATAGCTACGTGTGATTATAATTTGGCATATATCAATATTAATCGAATTCTACATACGTGAAACTCGCTAAAGAATAATTGAGAAGTAAATATTTAAGGAATAATAGCACATCTACACAATATCATAAACTTATACAGGCTGGGTTAGGTCGAGCTTTTATCGAATTAGATTATATAGTACTTGGTAGTTGTGTAAATATGGTATACTGTTTTCAGTACTGTATGATATTGTTGTATGAAGTAAGTCTTTTATCCGTGTCATTCGAATCATACAGGGTAACGCTTCAAAGTGAAATATACTAATTCAAACAGAAATACAAATGCACCATAACATTATCTATGTTTCTTCCTTCACAAACTATTTACTATACAGCTTGCTTGTCTCCCTTTCTCTTTCCTTCGTCCCTCCCTCTCTCTTCCAATTATCTCCTCTGTCTACCATATGCATTATTCATTATGTATCACCTTACCTCTCCCATCCATTCACCCCTTCCCGGCATCATTATTAATTCTCTCTCTCTCTCTCTCTCTCCCTTTTACCCTCTTTCCTTATCTCATTATTCCCTCACTCCTTTCTTCCCTCTCATCCACTTTATCCTGTTCCTTGTATCATATTGTCTCTCCCAATCATCTCAATATCTCTCCTCCTCATATAAACACTATGGTACTTCCTATTACCCTGACGTTTTATCTACAAAATATATAAATAAAGCAACTAAAGGAAGGGTAGAATGGAGGTGAAGGTAATACCAGAAAGTGTGTGTGTGTGTTTGTGTGTGTGTGCAAATAAACGTCCTTGTTTCTTGCTCCCACGACTCATGGCAAACGAAAAATGCAGAGCTGGAGGGAAAGGGCGGTGAGGGTGCATGTAAGGAAGGGAGGCCATTTCTTTTCTCTTCTCTTCTCTTCTGTGTGTGTGTTACATCCGGCCACAAGGGAGGTTGAGCTGGGATGGGACGAGGTAGATGTGGTATTATATTGTATATTTGACTAGCGGATTATGTTGGCTTCGCGGGTCATTAATCGAGAAGTCCTTTATATCATCCTTCTGTGTAACTCCGCTGATGAATATGAGTGTGTTGGGTCCGTAGTCTGAGAGCACGCAGCGTGAAGTGTCCGTAGAATTTACAGCTAGTGCAGTGCCGCATACATTCCCGAAAATGTTTTAGTATCAGTGAATTTCGCGACGACCTTGCAAGTTGCAAAACTGTAATGCACACCACCAGATTCATATGGAAAAGTTACATATGTGAACCACTTTACAACACACTTGGTGCAGACGTGTGGGAAAGAGCACACACACACACACACACACACACACACACACACACACACACACACACACAATTTTCAAACATTGTGACTGGTAATATAGACTACTGTACTAACACTAAAAAAAATACTGAGAGATAAAGAGACAAACAGACATACACACACACACACACAGAGAGAGAGAGAGAGAGAGAGAGAGAGAGAGAGAGAGAGAGAGAGAGAGAGAGAGAGAGAGAGAGAGAGAGAGTGTGTGTGTGTGTGTGTGTGTGTGTCAGCGTCCTTGGTGCAGTGTTATGGAGTGAGGCAGTGTCGAACTCTTGCAGTTGGGAGGGGAGAGGAAAGAAGGAAGGAAGGAAGGAAGAAGGTGGGAGGAGAGGAAGGAATGAGAGATAAAAGTTAGAGCTGGAGGGTGTGGAGCGAAGGAAACCTGAATGTCAAGCACGGAGAAGCAAAAGTTGAGAGAGAGAGAGAGAGAGAGAGAGAGAGAGAGAGAGAGAGAGAGAGAGAGAGAGAGAGAGAGAGAGAGAGAGAGAGAGAGAGATTTTTGCAAGTCAAGTAGTGGGAAACGTTAGCGGGAATGGAGGGAGGGGGAGAGCAGTGGAAATGTACAGGAAGAGGAGGAAAGAGACAGGAAAGGAAAGGTAGGAGGGGACAGGATGAAGGGGAGACGGAGAAAAAGAAGAGAAAACGAATGAGGAGAGGAGGGGAGGGGGAAGAGAAAGATTTGGAAGGAATAGGCTATCGAAGTATGATTTAGAGAAACGACAAGAGTGAAAGAGATAGAAGGAAGGAAGGTACAGTAGTGAGAAATCCAAGGAAGGAAGGAAGTTGTGGCAAGAAGGAAGAGGAGGAGGAGGAGGGTTGGTGGGAGAGAAGTGAGTGTTAAAGGTAGGAAAAGTAAAAGTGGAGGAAGGAAGTGATTTTCCCTCCGTTCCCCCTCCTCTCCCTCCCTCCCACTGACCACCACCACCACTCACAAATGTCTCTCCCTCCCTCCCTCTCTCTCACTTCAGTCACATTCACTCCCCTTCTATATATTTCCTCCCTCTCCCTCTCTCTCTCTCTCTCTCTCTTGCACACACAGTTTTCTCTTTGCGCACACACATACACCCAGTCTTCTCTTTGCGCAAACACACATACACTCAGTCTCCTCTCTGCTTGCTTGCTCTCTCTCTCTCTCTTTCTCTCTCTCTCTCTCTCTCTCTCAACACTCAGACTGGCCCAAGACAACAGTTGAGGTGCCCTTGTGAAGTGCTGAGGAAGTGGAAGTGGAAGTGGAAGTGGAAGTGGTGGTGGTAATGGTGGCTGGGAGGCGACACACACAATTGGTCATAACACAATACTCAGCAGGTAGAAATATTTATAACTTTTAGACAATGGTTCACGATTACATAATTTTTCTCCCTGGATCAAGTGTGTATAATTATGTGTGTGTGTATTTGTCTGAAGGATAGCTGATAGTTGGCTAATATACTTAATAGATGTGAATATATATATGCCTTCCCATCCCCACCCACTTCTCCCCATCCATCCCTTCTCTTCCCTCTCCTTCCTCTCCCTTCCCATCCATATTTCCCCCTCCCTCCCTCCGTCCTACCACTTCCCCTCATCCACCCACTCGCTCTCCATCCTCTGAAAGTCATTAGGTTACCCACTAATTACCCTTTCTAACCCACTCTCATTAACTCACAAATTATCACCACCGCACGTCATTCAAAATTACCACAAATAACTTTTTTTTATATACCTCCCACAAACACATGCTAAAAATTTCGTCAAGTACCATAACTCTGCGCTCAATTAAGGTTATTAACGGCATTATATTTTCCCACAACACATCGCTCACTGTACGAATTTCATACTGCGTAATACCATTTTTGTTTCTTTTTTTACACACACTCTATCGTTCAGCCTGCATGGAGGGAACGAACTTTATCAACAGGAAATATGAATTAGGTTGTTAACTCGTGCACGAAAATACAGAAATAAATAGTAGGCTATATTTGCCCTTGTTTGGAAACCAGGGCCAAATCTGGATAAAATTATGTCAAGCTACCAACTAGGCTACTCAACATTTTGGGTCAACATATTTTGATTAGTAGGTACGCACGCACCCTACTGTTATTAGGCCCGGTCAATATGCTGGGTTTTGTTTTATATACAGTATAAATAGGTCTATGTTATTATATGTGGGCAAAATATAATACATTATAATTTATATAGTTATTATATGTGGGCAAAATATAATACATTACCTATATATAGTTATTATATGTGGGCAAAATATAATACATTATAATATATAGTGTTGTAACAGCTACAATAAAAAATAACCACCGACATTTTCCTTCCATCGTGCAAATAAATAGGTATCATATCAAAATATCATCCTACAACACCTTATGTCGACTCAACCCCTTCAATTAGTATGATGAGGTGCTGCAAAATCATACATGTGTTGTTCTTTATTACCAATACATATACTACTATGGAAGGAAAGTGTTGGTGGTTATTTGATTGTGGCTGTAGGCTACATAGGCTACAGGGAAGGTTGGCGGATCAGATATTTAGGCTACTCATTAGGCTACAGGAGCTACCATGTATTCTCTTGATTCTCTTGACTACAGTGAGAGAAGTAGTTGAAAAAGTAGACATTATAGAGAGTAGATAAATTAGTGTTTGTATTTTCGCTAAATTCATACTCTCTCTCTCTCTCTCTCTCTCTCTCTCTCTCTAGGCTTGACAGACACCCTAACAAACTTTGTACGAGACCTCCAGGCAAGTTTTCTTAAGCCAATCTCTCTCTCTCTCTCTCTCTCTCTCTCTCTCTCTCTCTCTCTGGGAAGTGACGTAAACAGGAACAGCTGGACTGAAAAACACAAATTAATCCAAGGAACAAAAAACGATAATAACAACAACAACGACAACGAGGCGACAAAACATACATAGATCCTCATACACTGTCACATGTTGGTTTATTTGTGTCGAGCTAATGGGGTAATGAAACACTGAGACACTATCATAAGACCCTATATACTGTGTCTGTTTGGTTAGTTTGTTTGTATTGAGTTAATGGGGTAATAGAATGTTCAGACACTATTATAAGACCCTATTATATACTGTGTCTGTCTGTTTATATGTTGGTTAGGTTGTTGGTATTGAGTTAATGTGGTAATAGAATGTAGAGACACCAAGACCCCCCTCATAATTATTTTGTCTCTATGTTTGTTGTTGGTTTGGTTTATTTGTGTTGAGTTAATTTATGGGTGGCGAGGATAATGGAATACTTGAGACACTGTAATTATAAGATCTGAATACTGAATACTGTATCTGTCTGTCTGTCTGTTGGTTGGATGGTTCGTTTGTTTATGTTGAGTTACGGGGATGTTAATGGCAGACACTTAGATCCTAGTATTACCCTGTTGTTGATATTATTGTTGTTTGTTGTTGCTGGTATTGTCGTCCTTGTTGTTATTGTTGATGCTGTTTTTGTTGTTGTTGTTGTTAGTGTGTATTTTTTTTAGGTTCATGTTGTTGTTGATGTTGTTATTACAGTTTTTCTTGATGTTATTACTGTCTTGTTGATGTTGTTTCTTTGTTGTTACTGTATTTCTAGTTGTTGTTGTTGTTGCTGCTGTATTTCTAGTTGTTGTCGTTGTTGTATTTTTTGTTGTTACTGATTTTCTTGTTGATGATGTTGTTGTTACTGTATTTCTAGTTTTTGTTGTTGTCTTTTTTGTTGTTGTTACTGTTTTTCTTGTTGTTGTTATTGTTTTTCTTGTTGTTATGAGAATTACTATACGGAGCAATAATGGAATGTTCAAGTGGCGGTGGGAGAGTTGATTAGAGATGTAGAACGATCATCAAAGAGCTTTATGACTCAATTATGCACTGGAGGGAGAGAAGGGGAGATGGAGGAGGATGAGAGGGCGAAGGTGGAAGGAGAGAGAGAGAGGAACGGAAATGGAAAATAAGAAGGGAGGTGGGTGTAAAGGAGATGGGGGAGAGAAGGGGAAATAAGGTAGGATTAAAGGGGAAATAAGGGGAGATGAGAGGGAGAGGTGGGGGGAGAGAAGGGGAGATGGAAGAAGTAGGAGAGATTGGGGATGAAGAAGGGGTGATGGGGGAAAATGGGGAGAGAAGAATAGATAAGTGAATGGGGAGGATGTAGGAAGGAAGGAAGGAGGTAATTAAGAGAGAAAGGGGGAAATGAAGAAAGGGTGAGGTGAAAGAATTGAGAGGATGGAGGGAGAATGGGGAGGGGGGAGTGGTGAAAGAGAGAAGGGAGGAGATGAAAGACGAGTGAGGGGAGATGGAGGGAGAAAGGGGGTAGAGTGGAGGAAGATAGGAAGTGGGATGAAAGACGAATGGAGGGACATGGGAAGAGAGAGAGAGATAGAAGGAGGGTAAAAAAAAGTTGGAGAGCAGTGATTGAAGTGGCGAGTTCGGGAAATGAGAGATTGAGAGAGAAATGGTGACTGAAGAGAAGAAATGAATGTGAGAGAGTAGAAATGAATGTGAGAGGAGAAATGAATGTGAGAGAGTAGAAATGAATGTGAGAGGAGAAATGAATGAGAGGAGAAATGAATGTGAGAGGAGAAATGAATGTGAGAAGAAATAAAAAGGGAGAAGAAATGAAAGGGGAGAGAAGGGAAATGAAAGGGGAGAAGGGATATGAAAGAGAGAGGAGAAATGAAGGGGAGAGTGGAGGAAAGAAAGGGTTGTCGCTAAGGGGAGTTATATATATATACGAGGGAGATAAAAGAGGCGAGGGTGACAACGTATATACACAATAAAAAAGTAAAAAAAATAGGAGATACAGGGAAGTGTTGGAGGAGGAGGAGTAGGAGGAGGAGGAGGAGGAGGAGGAGGAGGAGGAGGAGGAGGAGGAGGAGGACGAGGAGGAGGAAAGGGAAGAAGAGGCATAATGGAAAGTGCAAGTAAACAGGAGGAGACAGGGAGGGAGATTAAGGACAGTAGGAGGAAGAGGGGAGGAGGAATACGGAAACAGGAAGGGATAGAAGGGGAGAGATTAAGGACAGGAAAGAGACAGCAGGAATTCAGAATAGACTAAATGGAAAAAATGTAAGCAGAAAGCAGGCACAGAGAACAGAAGACAGGGAGAAGCAGGGAAGGGAAGGGAAGGGAGAAGAGAAGGACAGGAGGAATAGAGGAGGAATACAAGAGACAGACAAAATGGAAAGTGTAAATAGAAAGCAGATGCAAACACAAAAAAATCATAAAGGGACAGACAGGTATAAGTTAAGGACACATCTTACCCACTTATTAATTAACAGAAATATAAAGATACAACATTGCAAAAATACAATACACATACTATTACTGACTACATAAAAGAAATGTCTAAATACAAATTAATAACCAAATTAATTGAGCCAATACCTGTAAATAGGTCTAAAATACTGTGTAGCTACGACATATACATATATACTATTATATATATTACTAAATGCATTATTAAACTCACACGGCTTCCAGGTTCGGTTCCAGGTTTCCCAGTGCTATCATTAAACTAAAAGTATATATAGCTTCCGTTAATGTTCACTTTCACAATACCGTACCGTACAGTATTATATTCAGTGAGACTGCTGCTGGCTGATATAAACAGTGTTCCCATTTTCCTACTGTAAAAATGTAACGAGTGTTTGTGCATATTTTATGGCTTATGCATAATGGCTAAATGTTATAACTATGGCTCCCACTATTTTATTTAATTATTCATATATCTATTTATTTATTTACTCATTTATATTTATCTATATAAATATATAAGTTGATTTGAAACCATACCGTATACCGATACATGCAGGTGTTGGTTGATATAATTATTTATTTATTTATTTATTTATTTATTTATTTATTTACGGTCTGGTAGTAGTAGTAGTAGTAGTAGTAGTAGTAGTAGTAGTAGTAGTAGTAGTAGTAGTAGTAGTAGTAGTAGTAGTAGTAGTAGTGTTATCGTTCACCTGCACACGGTATAATATAAAAATTGTGAGAGAAAGGTAAAAAAAAAATTGAGAGAATGGGAAAAAATTGAAAGGGAAGAAATTGAGAAAGTGAGAAATTGTGAGAGAAAAGGAGAACATTGTGGGAAAGGGAAGCAATTGAGAATGAGAAATAATTGTGAAAGGGAAAAAAATGTGAGAGAAAGGGAAAAAATTGTGAGAGAAAGGGAAAAAATTGTGAGAAAAAGGGAAAAATTGTGAGAAAAAGGGAAAATATTGTGAGAAAAAGTGTAAAGCTTGTTTCCAACCTCAACAGTACAGGACCTATACAGTAAACACTTGGCTCGGCTGAATTCTCTCTCTCTCTCTCTCTCTCTCTCTCTCTCTCTCTCTCTCTCATTGTTTCACCCAACCTCTGTACCTCCCATTATCCCTCCTCTCCCTCCCTCACTCGTTTCTATACCATAATCCTGCCCCCATCCCCATCCCTATCCTACTCCTTCCCATCACCATTCACTATCTCTTTCCTTCCACGTACTCCCCTCCATTCCATTTTCCAACCTCACTTCCTATCTCTCTCTCTCTATTTTCCAGCCTCATTTCCTCTCTCTCTCTCTCTCTCTTGCATGCAGGCAGGCAGGGGACTGCAGTTTAATTTTGTCAATATTTTAAAGGCAGATTAGTCGCCCGGGAGGGAGGGAGGAAGGGAGAGGATTGGAGGCTGAGCTGGTGGAAGTGGGTACGGGGAGGGGAAGTGGGGACCGGAAGGAGGGGAAAGTAGGGGGGAGAGGAAGAGGGAAAGAAGGGGGAAGGGGAAGAGGGGGGAGGGGAGCAAGGAAGGGGAGGAAGAGAGAGCAGGGGAGGGGCAAGAACGAGGAGAGGTAAGAATTGGGAGGGGAGGAAGAGAGAGCAGGGGAGGGGAAAGTAGGGAGGGGGGAAAATTGGGAGGTGAGGGAGAAAGAGAGCAAGAGAGGGAGAAAAAGAGCAGGGGAAGGGAGAGGGAAGAAAGGACAAAAGGAGAGGAAAAATGAAAAAAGGGGGAAGGGGAGAAGGAAAAAAGGGGGAAGGGGAATGGGAAAAAATGGGGAAGGGAAGAAGGAAAAAAGGGAAGGGAAAAGAAGTGGTAGGGAGGGATATTGGAAGACTGGAAATTGAGGCAAGAGAGAAAGGAAAGATGGGAAAAGGAATAAAATGTAAAGGGAAAAATGACGAGAGGAAGGAAGGAAGTAAATGGATGTGAGAAGAAATTGATAAAAAACGCAGGAGTAAGAAAAATGGAAACAGTTAATAAAGAGAGAGAGAGAGAGAGAGAGAGAGAGAGAGAGAGAGAGAGAGAGAGAGAGAGAGAGGGTAAAAGCAAAATACACAACAGACTTCAGGAATTTATAGTATACCAATAAAGTTAAATCATATGGATATTACTGCTTCCTTCCTTCCTTCCCCACCCTCCCCAACCCCTCCCCTCCTCAAACCCCACCCCACACCCCACGAACCCTCCCTTCACCACCCAAACCCTTCTCTTCTTCTTCTTCTTCCTCCTCCTCCACCACAAACCTTTTCTTTTTGGTGAATTGGAAGGTCTGTGATTCCTCCAAACTATGCCACGAAACAGACACCTGCAATGTTACTAATAATAATATAAGGGATCTATAATAGTTTCGTGGCATTGTTTGGAGGATTCGATAGCCTTTCAATTCACCAACAAAAATATATATCTCCCCTCACCTTTATCCCCCTCTCTCTCCCTCCCTCCCTCCCTCCTCTCCCAGTCCATGTCTCCTCTCCTTTCCTCTCAAATCATCATTATTCATTCAATTTTCATCACATCCGTTTACGTAGTTAGTGAGGTTATGCGTTCGTCTCAATTTTTCCGTCTGTTTTTTGTCCCTGCACGAAATATATTACAAACATCTATGAGCAGAGTTTCATTAAATTTAGAGGCAGATGTAAATGGTTTTTGCGGTACCAGTTTATTTGTTATTATTATTATTATTATTATTATTATTATTATTACTATTATTCATTATTATTATTACTATCATTATTATATTTTTTATTATTATTACTATTATTTCAATTTAATATTCCAATTTCCGGAATTATTATTTTCTCTCCCTCACCCTTCTTTTCATCTTTTCCACACCCTTCAATCCCTCCCCAACCCCCCCCCTAATCTCACCCCCCCCCCCCTCCTCCCCATCCTTACCACTGTGGGGGGTTAAGGATTATTATAACTTTTAACTAATCTCATGTTGAAGGGGAGTGAGGTGGGGGTAGGGGGTGGGGGGATCTGGACGTGGGGGTAGGGGGTGGGGGAAGGCATAGAGGGGACGAGTGGAGGTGGAGATATTAAATGAGAGAGAGAGGGGGGGGGGGATCAAAGGAAATTATGGAGAGGAAGGAACGGTGGAAGAGGGAAAATGAAAGAGGGGAAATGAGGAAGGGAGGGAATGAGAGAGGGAAAGTGAATGTGAATGAGAAAGAGAGGAAGAGGATAGATAGAGGAAGAGGGCAAAATATAAATATGGGAAAAAGGATAAATAGAGGATTGGAATGACGCCAACGGAGGAAGGCATAAGAAAAACGATAAAGGAAGTGGAATATAATAGAAAGAGAAAGATAAGATAAAGATTAAACTGAAGTGTAAGGACGATACTCAATCCTATCTTCCCTGTTCATCCTACATGTGTCCTCCATCCAATCCCTCCTTCCTTCCTGCCTCTCTCTCTCCTTTTCTTTTACCTTACCCTCCTCTTCCATCATTCTTTCCTTCCTCAATTCATTCTTTCTCCTCCTTTTCCATCTCCCATCCCTCCTTCCTCCCTTCTTTCTTTCTCCTCCTTTTCCATCTCCCATCCCTCCTTCCTCCCTTCTTTCTTTCTCCACCTTTTCCATCTCCCATCCCTCCTTCCTCCCTTCTTTCTTTCTCCTCCTTTTCCATCTCCCATCCTTCCTGCCTTCCTTCTTCATCCTCCATCATCTACCCCTCCCCTTCCTCCTCCTCCTCCTCCTCCTCCAACACCTATTCCTCCAAACCAGATCGGCCTTCATCCCATATTAATATTTGTGCATAATTTACAGGGATGTCTCTGATATAAACAAAAGCATCTCACCTCGACCCTGTGTACTGTATATATAGCCTGAAATCCATATAAGCCTGTATTCCTTTACCTATTATATATTTCTGTGCTTTGATTCCCTGTGTCGTATTATTTTATCTAGGTGTGTGTCCATCAGTTTCTCCCTAATGTGTAATGCTTAAGTCAGTGTTTATGATCTAAGTTACATGTGGATTGATTTCTTACGTCAAGTTTGTTTACATGTTATATTTTTTCTTTCTACTCTGATGGTCTTGTTCAGTTGTTTTCCATGTGGGAGGTCTGTCGGTCTAGTACTGTAGTCGTCTCTTTAACAAACCACTTAAAGAGTTCCGTAATGACCACCTCCAACAACTCAGTAAACTATGGTCGCCAGCAGTTAGGGTTAAGAGAGCAGCAAAGTAGGTAATTGTAGTGAGGGTGTGATCTGAGGTTAGGGTAATGAGTAGCTGCTGTGTGTGTATATATGTATGTATGTATGTAAGTATGGGTAGCCCGTCTCTAGTCTGATGAATAGGTTATAATAATAAATGAGGAAGAAATTATGGAATGGGGAAAGGAAGGGAGGGTGAAAGAGGGAAATGGAGGGTGATGGAAAGGAAAGGAGAAGTGGAAAATAGAGGAAAGGATGGTGAGAGAAATGAAAGGGGTGGAAGAGGGAATAGGAGGAAAGGAGGGTGAATGAGGAAATGATAGAGAGAAGAGAAGGGGGTTGGAAGAGGGTAAAGGAGGAAAGGGTGGAAGAGGGTAAAGGAAAAAAGAGTGTGGAGGGAAAAGGGAGGAAGAGAGGAAATGATAGGGAAAAGGAGGAAGGGAGGATGGCAGAGGAATACAAAAAAAAAAGGATAAATGGGAGGAAGGAAAAGAGATATATAGGAAGATGACAAATATAAACGATGCAATTAATAACTCGTATCCTCTAACATTTATAAAGAGGATGACTATTGATTTGTTTGTTATGGGCGAATTGGAGGGCTACTAAATTCTCCAAACTATGCCAGGAAACAGACGAGCCGCATTAGTTTTACATACAGCATACAGGGAGTTTCTGTCTCATGGCATGGTTTGGAGGAATTAGTAGTTCTCTATGGCTCTATTTTCTCGACATTAAAAGACCCCCTAAAGGAACCCAGATACAGTATGTGGTACAAAAATTGGAGGT
Organism: Petrolisthes manimaculis; assembly: GCA_034508575.1. NCBI lineage: Eukaryota > Metazoa > Arthropoda > Malacostraca > Decapoda > Porcellanidae > Petrolisthes > Petrolisthes manimaculis. Next base: position 10,174 of record JAWZYT010006277.1, on the reverse strand, counting down.
TTGCGAGTCCTTCAAATATTGCCACAAAACGCCACCTACATTGAAGGAGCTTGTTTCGTGGAATAGTCAGGAGGAGTCAGAAGTCACCAGGTTGGTCTCATACACGAACACAGGGTCCTTAAGGGGGTGTGGGAATAGGGGGACAGGCTTGGGGGGGTTTAGGGGGTTTTGCTGCGTGCGGGAGTAGGGGGACAGGCTTGGGGGTGTTAGGGAAGGTGCTGGAATAGGGGACAGGCTTCCTACCCACTCCAAGCCTACATGTCCCCTTATTCCCACACACCCCCAGTCCCCCCCCCCAAGCCTGTCCCCTACTCCCACACCCCCTTAAATGGCTCTCACGCCGTCTACTACCTATGCTTTCTATTCTTATGGTCTGTCTGTTATGTATTAAAACCTCCATTGTAAACTGTATTATGCTTGGTCTGTCTGTCTGTCTGTCTCTCATGGTTCCCTTCCATTCACTCTCTTGTCAACTCATTCAATTCGTATTTCCTCCTCATTTTCTACCATTCAATCTCTTATTACATTATTTACTTCATTTTTTCATCTAGTTTCCTTTTCATTTCCTCCTCCTCTTCTTTCCACTCTCTTATTACCTCCTTCAATTCGATATCCTTTTCATTCCCTTCTATTCACTCCTTTATCGCCTTCTTCCCTTTGCATTTCCTCCCCATCCCCTTCCATTCACTCCCTTATCACTTCGTTCCCTTTACATTTTCCTTCTCCATTATAACTTTCTTCCTTCGCCCCTCTTCCCTTTCGTCCCCCACCCTCATCACGCAGCCTTGCATGGACCTTACCTTACCAAAGCAGCCAGCCAGCCAGCCAGCCAACCAGCCAACCAACAGCCAGCCACCAGCCAAGCACCTACCAACAGCCAACCCAGTCAGTCAGTCAGTCCTCACCTGAAGAGACAACATTGCATCACTAAAATAAACACATTAAGATAAACAAGCAAACAGGAGTATGAACCAACACGTTCTGTTTGCACTTAGCCTACATCGATATATATTTTTTTTAAATACACTAAAAAGTAAACATGTGTCAGAAGGAGACATCCTAATGTGTACATAATGTGGTTGTATAAAATAAAGTATAATTATTGCCTAAATTTAATTATAAACAAGGAGTGAGAAATGGGTAACGTCAAAAGGGAAAAAAAAATCTTAGCCCATAACAAGACGTGAGAGCAATGAGTCACCGAGATAAAATAGGAACAAATTGTATATACATTACCAACAGCTTGCTCTACAAAGTATTATTAGATACCTTAAGGGGGTGATACTCATTTGGTACAAAGTATAGACTATCAGGAAACAAGATTAACTAATAAATATAATGGTATCCTGTTGCTTGAAAGAATATGGAGGAATCAAGTTGCTCTAGATTTACTACCAACAACAATGTATAGTACTATAGGACCCTGTGTTCGTGTATGAGAATTGAAGGCTTTTGATTCCTCCCCACTATGTCACGAAACAAGCTCCTTCCCTATAGATGGGTGTTTCGTGGCAATATTTGAAGGACTCATTTACCTCCAATTTTCTGACTATATCACATTGTCCCTTATTAAGATGAATGAAACCAAGACATATATATGAGCAAAATATCCGATAACTGTAGTTTATTATATTCAGAATTAGCTAACTATATAAAAGAAACCAAAGTAAATAGATGCTAAGAAAGACACAGATATTTTCAAACATAGTTAACTCGATATAGAATCCAAAGTAAATAGATGCTAAGGAAGACATAACTTCAAACATAGTTAACTCGATATAGAATCCAAAGTACATAGATGCTAAATAAGACACAGATAAATTCAGACATACAGTAGTTAACTCGATATAGAATCCAAAGTAAATAGATGCTAAGGAAGAAACATTGATATTTTAAACTCCTATACATAAACACACAGTTCGTACAGTTGTGTATAAACAAACATACACAAACATAAACAAACATACATACAGATGTCCCAGCCTGCATGATGCGTATTAAAAGCAGACTATAACTGACCTGGTTACTAATATTCCAAGTTATATTCTCGGGTTCAGTGTTGGTAAATATGGAGCAACTGATTCCTCTACACTATTCCAGGTAACAGGCAACCATAATTTTGGCTAATCTGGTCCTGTTTTCTGGCATCATTTAGTGGAATCAAAGCACTCCAATGTACCAAGAGTGTATTAACCTACCCCATTTATCGAAGCTTCAAATTGCGACCATGAGATGAAGTGACTGTGACCGGATAATCTCGTGGTATTCACTAGTTAATTTTAATGGTCCATTATAGGAGGGGAATTTGTTTACGAGTGCCGTCTGACATTTGGGATCTGCCGACACTTTCTCTTTCGCTGTGTTCTTTAGTTTTGATCTTGTTCTACCATAGTTACAGCATAACCTTGTCGCTGGGGCTTGGCTGTAGGAATACGAGGGTGCACACGAGAGACCCCAAAGCGCACAAACACACACACACGCGAAAGCAAACAAAAAAAATGTAAGCGAGAGTGAAAGAGAAGTGAGAATGGACGGGGAAGGGAAGGGAATGAAGGCGTGTAGACATTGGTGGGTAAATAAAGAGGGGGAAAGGAGGGAAGGAGCAAGGGAGGGGGGAAGGAGGAGTGAGGAAGGAGGGGGGAAGCAGGGAGAGTGGTAGGGGGAGGAGTGAGGGAAGGGCGGGTGTTTGATCAGGAGGGAGGTTAGGGGTGGGTGACGGAGGGAGGATGGGAGGGAGGGAGTATAAGGGTGGGTGAAGGAGGGAGGAATGAATTATAATAGGGTAGGGTAAGGAGGGAGGGAGGGAGGGAGGTGAAGGAATGGGTGGGGGAAGGTGGGAGGTTAGAGTAGGGGATGCAGGAGGGAGGGAGGTAAAGGGAGGGAGGAATGTACCGAGGGAGGGGGGGGAGAGGGGGAGGAAATTGACCACATGCTAAGTTAAGCAAAAACTAGTACTCGGGTACCTTTTGCTGCCCCCCCCCCAAACCCCAACCAGTCGCCCAGTTCCACCACACCCCAACCAACTCTTCTCTCCCTCCCCAACCAGTTTCCTAGTGTTCCTCTTCACTCTTCTTCCTCTCTCTCTCTCTCTCTCTCTCTCTCTCTCTCTCTCTCTCTCTCTCTCTTCCTTCATGGAGCTTCAGTCGTGCTTTATTCCTCTGAAGGGAACAGGTCAGAAGTTCATTCAACCGAAGTGGTTTAATCGGGAAATCCGTAACCTACTAAGGGAGAGGAGAACAGCATACCGTCGAGCGAAGACATCTGGGGACTTTGACGATCATAGAAGACTGAATCGAAATGTGAAGTCCAAAATAAGGGTGGCTAAGCGTGCTGAGGAGGTCCGTGTGGCTAGACTCTGCAAAGAGAACCCCAAGGAGTTTTTCACTTATGTGAATGGCCGTAAACCAATCCGACGCAGGATCGGTCCCTTGGTGAATGAGGATGGAGCATTGATGCACTCTGATGCAGAAAATGCTAACCTCTTAAATGAATACTTCTCTTCAGTGTTCTCTGAGGAGAGTGGTCTCATTCCCGAACCTTTGGACTTCTCCAGTGAGAAGTTGGAGTCAATGGTCTTCACCCGAGAAGAAATTGAGAGAAAAATAATCGAATTAAAGGCAAACAAGTCCCCCGGTCCGGATAGGTTCTTACCTAGAGTGTTGAAAGAAGTGCATGGTGAAGTATCACGGCACCTGTGCATGGTCTTCAACAGGGTATTTCAGACTGGATGCATTCCTAGAGACTGGCGTGAGGCAGAGGTGACTCCTATCTTCAAGAAGGGAGATGCTAGCCAACCGTCAAACTACAGACCCATCAGTTTAACCTCGATAGTCTGTAAACTCATGGAAAGCATCATGGTGGACAAAATAACGGCACACTTAGAATCAAATTTGCTACTGAGGGGTTCCCAACATGGATTCCGGCAGCACCGGTCATGCCTCACAAATCTGGTGGAATTCTTCCATTTTGTTTTCAGTGAGCATGATCAGGATAAAGCAGTCGATGTTGTCTACTTAGACTTTCAGAAAGCCTTTGATAAGGTACCCCACCGCCGCCTCCTTCGGAAAGTGCGTGCACTGGGCATAGACGGAAATGTGGCAAATTGGATAGAGAACTGGCTAAGTGACAGACGGCAGCGGGTAGTAGTGAATGGACAGGCTTCAGAGTGGGTTCCCGTTACTAGCGGTGTTCCCCAAGGTTCTGTTCTGGGACCACTACTGTTTATCATTTATGTTAATGATATGGATGGTGACATGGTTGCCAAGATTTCCAAATTCGCCGATGATACTAAGCTTGGTATGAATGTCGCGAAAGAAGGAAATACTACCCGCTTACAAGAAGATCTTAGGAAGATCGGGGAGTGGTCTGACACGTGGCAAATGCCATTTAACGTGAACAAATGCAAAGTTATGCATATAGGCCACAGAAACCCCCGAACAGAGTATACCCTTAAGGGCAATGCTCTCGTAAGCACTGATACTGAGAAAGACTTGGGTGTAACTATCACTAGCGACCTCAAGTTCTCAAAGCAGTGTATTGAGGCAGAGAAGAAAGCCCAAAGGATGTTAGGGTACATAAAGCGACAGTTTGGATACCGGAACAAGGAGATAGTACTTTGTCTGTACAATTCCCTTGTCCGACCACACCTGGAGTATGCAGTCCAATTTTGGAGTCCCTCTTACCGAAAGGATATCGCGAGATTGGAACGAGTGCAAGCCAGGGCAACCAAACTTATACCCTCCCTTAGACACAAGAGCTATGAAGATCGGTTGGTAGAACTCAACCTGTTCTCTTTGGAAACCCGGAGACTGCGTGGTCAGCTTATCGAAGTGTTTAAAATACTACGAGGCTTTGACAATGTAGACTACAGGGACATTTTCCAACTCAGTGAGGGAACAACCAGGAATCATGGCTACAAACTTGAACTGAAGCGATACAACCGTGATCGGTGTGGTAAATTCTTTACATACAGCATCTGCGGTACTTGGAACGCGCTTCCTGCTGTTGTAGTCAACAGCAACTCTGTGGATCAGTTCAAGTCCAGATTAGACAAAGTCTTAAACCACCGTCTAGGTGTTTAAGCCGTTGTGTGAGTGTTCCTTGATGGTTTCACATGACACATTCAAGGACGGTCACATACTTGCACAACTAAACCCACAGGTACCCTCTTTGTATGGATCGTAAGGTCTTCTAGGGTACTTCTTTTCCTTGTAACTCCTTGTAACTCTCTCTCTCTCTCTCTCTCTCTCTCTCTCTCTCTCTCTCTCAGTCCCTTCCCCCTTCCATCTATCCTACTCTATGTTATCTCTGTCCCAGTCCCTTCCATCTATATAACCCACTCTCTTCCCTCTCCCTACCGCAACCCACTCTCTCCCTCCTGAATCACCCTACATCCCACTCTCTTCCTTCTCCCTCCTACATCCCACTCTCTCTTCCTTCATCCATCCCACTCATACCCTTTCTCCCAGTCTACCTCCTTTCTAACCCAAATCTTCTTCCCCCTCCTACATCCCACTCTCTCCCTCCTATATATATCCCACTCTCTCTTCCTTCATCCATCCCACTCACACCCTTTCTCTCAGTTCCACCTCCTTTCTAACCCAAATCTTCTTATAACTGTGTCATGCTACACTGTAAATATACCCACCCAGGCGCCGTTAAGTCTTGCAGTGGTATTATTAACACAATGGGATGAATGATTAGGCTACGGGAGGGGGGGGGAGAAGGAAGACAGTGCTAAGAGAGAGTGAGAGACCTGATACCACAATACAGAAGGAGACATGTATGTACAGTAGTGTGGAGGGAAAGCAAGCAGTAAGGAAATAAATGGAAATGAAATACAGGGATAGAGAAGGAAAGGAGATACAGGGATAGAGAAGGAAAGGAGGAACAGAGATAGAAAAGGAAAGGAGGAACAGAAGAAGAGAATGAAAAGAACAATGAACAGGGGAAGAGAAGAGAAGGAGGAATAGGGATAAAGAAGGAAAGGAGGAACAGGGAAAGAGAAGGGAAGGAGGAACAGGGATAGAGAAGGAAAGGAGGAACAGGGAAAGAGAAGGAAATGAGGAAAAAGGAAAAGAGACGGAAAGGAGGAACAGGGAAAGAGAAGGGAAGGAGGAACAGGGAAAGAGAGATAGAGAATGGAAGGGAAACAAAACCATGAAGGGAAAAACAATGTAAAAGTGTTGGTAAATCTGGAGCAACCGATTCCCCTAAACTATTCCATGCAATACCTATATATAATTATAGGTCACGATTAAATATTGTTAATATATTCCCGTTTCCTGGCATACTATGAAGGAATCGAGGCGCTCTAATGTATATACAACACCAAAAGTATATAGCCTATACTATGCTATTAATTAAAGCTGAAAATATTACCACATGTTTACATTAAAAGCGGGAAGATTTATCATACACTACTTCCACTGTATCGTCCGTCCCTTCACGAGTGCAATGTTAACCAAAAACAACAATAACAACAGCTGATAATGATCTCTTTAACACATTTTTTTCCCAGACTACAGCCAGATGAATATTCTCGTCATACATACCCTACCAACCAACCAACCACAAACCCTACCCCAACCAACCTTCTCTTCACTTATATATATAGGGTTAGTGAGATTTTCCAGGTGCATGGCCGCTATTGAGAGGTGGTCGTTATTGAAAGGTGGTGGTGGTGGTTTGAATGGAAAAGGATGGGAGGTGTTGTTTTTCGCGGTTGAAGGGAAGGGAAGGGTACAAGGACTAAAAACTGGTAGTGATGGAGGTGAGGGGTGATGGTGGTGTGGGGTGGTATATAGTGATGATGGTGGTGAGGGGTTGTATATAGTGATGATGGTGGTGTGGGGTTGTATATAGTGATGATGGTGGTGAGGGGTGGTAGTAATGATACGTACAGTGTTTGTGTGTACTGTGTGTGTACTGTGTGTGTGTGTGTGTGTGTGTGTGTGTGTGTGTGTGTGTGTGTGTGTCAGAGCCAAGCTTGTCTGTGATAATATACATCCATAATGCATTAGATAAGCTCCTGGTGCTCACGGCCATTTTATGCAGCTAAATTATCATAAGCGTATACGTATCAGTTCACACCACACATGCAAAGTGCTCTCCTAATTAAAACACTATAATATAGAATTTGACCAGCAATATATATTTTTTATATACATATCTGGGAAATTTAATGTTTGTGAATGAATGTTATCAGTATCGTGATAAGTTTATGAATAAGGGTTGGTTGTCATTTCATTTCCGTATGGATGTGTGAAGATAAACATTCTGCTTTTGATTTACAGTCAGTCAGGGTACGAGCAAATATACATTATGCTGCTTTGCTTTGCTTTCCTTTACACTACTAGGTTACCCAGAACGAGGTAAGGGGAGGGAGGGGATGTTGCAGTAGGAATTAGTGTATGTTACCATATTTGCGTACCCATGTTTTTCCCAGTAGTCTGAATATTCACAGCTTACACCCGCTATTCTGGGAGGTAATAATAATAATTGTCGTGCTACATAATTTTACTCGTATGTTGCTCAGGTATTGTTTTGTTTCGTTATTATTTTTAATCGTGGTATTCGAACAGGTAAAAATTACAACATTGTGACTACATGCTACCTCCAGACATTTCATTATACCAACATATGACTATATTCTCATCAACTAATAACTACTAAATCTTCATTATTCATTAACTCTTGTCATAGCAGTGTTGTCTAATAAAATCTCCCTTATCAGGCATGACTAACTCCAGATGATTTAACTATGGACAAAACCACCACCATCAATCAAAAATTTTTAATTCAATATTACAGAAACTTGAAAACGATGATAATATAACGTTCAAAATCCTTCTCTACAATCCGGGTAACGTTACTATCGATATCAAAGCAGTACCGGTATATATTGGGTCGGAATGTTGTAACACCTTCTCTTCTTCTTCGTAGGTTTCACAATTTACACAAGTGCTCGTTTGAACAACAGGGTAGAATACGTTAATTAAGGGACAATGTGATGTAGTCAGAAAATTGGAGGTATATGAGTCCTTCAAATATTGCCACGAAACATCACCTATATATGGAAGGAGCTTGTTTGGTGGCCTAGTCAGGAGGAATCAGAAGCCTCCAATTCCCATACACGATCACAGGGTCCATTAATTAAGGTCATATGAAGTACGGCGGGACCCATACAGAGTTTATGACCCAACTTTACTGTTCACACCATAAGTTAGCATATTATGGAGGGAAGAGAGGGGAGGGAAGGGAAGGGAAGGGAAGGGAAGGGAAGGGAAGGGGAGGGGAGGGAAGGGAAGGGAAGGGAAGGGGAGGGAAGGGAAGGGGAGGGGAGGGAAGGGAAGGTAAGGGGAGAATGCCAGGTAAGAAGGAAGTGTGGAGAGATTAGGAGAACAGGAAAGACTTGAGAACAGATGGATAAAATCAAGGTGTTGGTGTATTGGAAGGCTATAATATTACCGTTGATTCCTCCTATCTATGGCAGAAAACAGACACCCTCAATGGTATTAATACGAGATCTGTTTCGTAGGATAGTTTGGAGGAATCACAGACATTCCAATTCACCAACAAGAGAATCTTCCCTTTATACCAAGGTGAACGTTAATCACAATTATTTATATATATATATTTTTAGCAACTGTTACAGAGCCAATTTGGGCTAATGAGGTGAGATGTTCTGGTATTTTATCGGTACTGTATACGGTCCTTCTGCTACTCCAATAATTATTATGGTAGTAGTAGGCCTAAACGTGTAAGTTAACAATCACAAGCACTAATAAGTATATACAACTTTAATTGAAGCTTTAAGGCGGTCATTCTTTTTTGTGTACATTGGAGTGTCTTGATTCCTCCAAAGTATGCCAGAAAACAGAACGAAAGGAACAAAAATAATGGTTGCCTGTTGCTTGGAATAGTTTGGAGGAATAATTTGCTCCAGGTTTACCAAGACTGTATCCTCCCCTTAAACAGTCCAATTCACCAATGGAGATCTTCTTATGCATAATATAATTAGACTTTAACTCTTTAGGTATTCGAAGCACACCTGGATAATTATTAATGCTCGTGACTGTACATGTTTTAATGAAGGTGGGTAGGCTAAACAGGTGTGTGTGTGTGTGTGTGTGTGTGTGTGTGTGTGTGTGTGTGTGTGTGTGTGTGTGTGTGTGTGTGTGTGTGTGTGTGTGTGTGTGTGTGTGTGAGAGAGAGAGAGAGAGAGAGAGAGAGATATACAGCTGTAACAGGTGCATTGATAGTCACACACCTGTACTGTTTTACAAAATGGCTTAGAATACCAAAGGCTACTAGTTACTTGTATTATAAAACTACCATGTGATATTATTTAGGCATACGGTACGTATTAAAAATGTTCGTAAATTGGAACACATTCATTCGCCACAAAAACATTTATAGGAATAAGTATCTACACACACACATACACACACACACACACACACACACACACACACACACACACACACACACCACTCGTCTACATCCAATATCCGGATTTTACGAGTGACTCACCATAATTTCTGATCAATCACACAGGTGGGTAGGTAGGTAGGTAGGTAGATTGGTAGGTAGGTAGCTGGGTGTGTGGGTTGGTAGGTAGATTGGTAAGTGGGTGGGAAGGTAGGTAGGTAGCTGGGTGGGTGGGTGGGTTGGTAGATTGGTAAGTGGGTGGGTAGGTAGGTAGGTAGGTAAGTAATTGATTGGTAGGTTGATTGGTGGGTGGGTGGGTAGGAAGGAAGGAAGGTGGGTGAGTGGATAGGTAGATTGGTAAGTAGGTGGGTAGGTAGGTAGGTAAGTAGGTAGACTGGCAGGTAGGTAGGTAGGTGGGTGGGGTGGGGTGAATGGATTTGTGGGTTGGTTCGTAGGTAGGTAGGTAGGTAGGTACGTAGGGTGGGGTGGGGTGAATGGATTTGTAAGTAAGTAGGTTTGTTGGTAGGTAGGTAGGTAGGTAGGGTGAATGGATTTGTGGGTGGGTTCGTAGGTAGGTAGGTAGGTAGGTAGGGTGGGGTGAATGGATTTGTAAGTAAGTAGGTTTGTTGGTAGGTGGGTGGGGTGGGGAAGTAGATTAGTGGGTTGGTGTACAGATTAGTGGGTAGGAGGGTTACACACACACACAGAGAGAGAGAGAGAGAGAGAGAGAGAGAGAGAGAGA
>JAWZYT010006276.1:15000-45455 GCA_034508575.1 Petrolisthes manimaculis | reverse complement strand
CCACCACAAGGCTACCAACCATCACATCACATCACATGCCCGCTGGTGACGTCATCTGTTTTACACTCAAACTTGATCCTCTCACAACCAGTTTTTTTTTTTTTTTTTTTTTTTTTTTTTAAGCAGCGTGATTCTAGAAACACCCCGAAGGCAAGACGTAAATAAGGTTCAGATTCTTATGTCGCCAAAAAAATAGAAAATAAAATACAAGAGGTACATACAACACAGGTACGACTGGGAACATGCCAGAAAATGTGTGAGACTCGAGGAGGAGGAGGAGGAGGAGGAGGAGGAGGAGGAGGGATGTGAAGAGACTGTGTGGTTCCTTGTTGATGTGGGCATGGTGTTTTGTTTATATTCTGACGAAGCTCTCCCCTGCCTCCCTGCCTGCCTCTCAGTCTGGCTTATCCTGCCTGCCTACCTTCCTCTCAGTCTAGCTAGTCCTGCCTCCCTGCCTCTCATCAGTCTGGCTTATCCTGTCTGCCTACCTTCCACTCAATCTAGCTAGTCCTCCCTGCCTCTCAAGTCTGAATTATCCTGCCTTGCCTCCTGTCTACTTGCCTGCCACTAAATTTAGCATATCCTGCTTTGCCTATTTGCCTGCCTTGTTTGCCAGCCTACCTGCCCCTGCCTGCCACTCAGCATTACTCGCCTGACTTCCTGTTTTATTTATGCTCTCATTTCAAACTCACCTTCTTCCTCCCATAACAGCCCTCCCAAACTCCCAACTACTGTACTCCCATATCTCTCTCCCTCCCCCCCATCCATCAATCTCAACCTTCCTCTCTCCCACTACTACCCACAAAAATGCATCTATCTTTCTCCCTCCCTTCCTCCCACCCATTTCCTATTACACCTTCCTCTCTCTCTCTCCCACCTAAACTTTTCTCACTCGCCCATTCACTTTCCCAACTTTAACTCTTTTGCACCTTCAACTGTTTCTTAACCTTACTCAAACCCAAACTTCTTGCCTGCAGCTTTCCCTCACACTTGGTCCAACTTTTCCCCTTGCCACCCACATCTTCACATTTCTCTAATACATACCTGACCACACACACACACACACACACATTCTCTCTCTCTCTCTCTCTCTCTCTCTCTCTCTCTCTCTCTCTCGTCTCTCTCTCTCTCTCTCTCTCTCTCTCACACACACACACACACACACACACGCACATACACCCACTCAAATTCCTACCCATCCTCACACCCACCGCACATCTCCCAAATTCCATTACTTCCTTTCCCCTCCCTCACCCTCACCACCACCACCACCACCACCACCAGCCCCTCACCGTCACTCTCACCATCAGCCTTGACAGACGGCTAAAGAAATCGGTATAGTGTTGGACAGATTGTGGGTTTGTCCAGACGTCGGGGAGAGAAGGGGTTTTGTCCAGAAGAGAAAAACATAATATAAAACTATGGAATGGCAGCTGGAGAGAGAGAGAGAGAGAGAGAGAGAGAGAGAGAGAGAGAGAGAGAGAGAGAGAGAGAGAGAGAGAGAGAGAGAGAGAGAGAGAGAGAGAGAGAGAGAGAGAATGAGGGGAAGGAAAGAGGGAAGGCATGATGGAGAAACACAACGAGTAGGGGAGACTGTTATAACCTCACGTGATGAAAATTATGGATTCCTGGAACACGATAATTGAAAAAAAAAAAATAATAATAATGGAGAGGGTAATGAAGAAAAGGAAGACTATAATACTTATGTGGTGTTGATGACGAAGCAGATTGATGAACCAATTATCAACTTGAATTGATATCCGGAATTTACTGTACAACAAGGTAAAGATATCCTATACTTACTTATCTTTACCATTCCTGTACAGTCACGTGCCATAATTATATTAAGTATTATTAAGTATGTTTCATATAAGGTATCAGTGAATCAATTGTAACGCTTATTACTTATCAGTGAATCAATTATCGTGTCTCCTACTTACTGGTGACTGTTTAATTAAGGGAAGTAACTTTTTGTGGTCACTTTGAAGTCAATATAGGCCTTCAATCTCATCTATAAGACACAACATCCCCTGTAGCATTTTATAATGGAGGGGGTTCTATGTTTCCTGTCTTAGTATGGAGGAATTCGTAGCCTTTCAGATATCGCATAATTGGTTACTCCACTTAATTAAGATGGTAATTATTTTTTGGTACATTGATTCCTCCAAAGTATGCCAGGAAAACAGGACCAGAAGAGAAAAAACCAATTGTGTTCTGTTGCTTGGAATAGTTTCGGAGGATTCAGTTGCTCCAGATTTACCAACATAAAACTTCCCCCTTACCACCGCTGCATCAGGCTATTCGAAGCACACCTTTATACTCATTATTATTCGGGACTCATTAAATTTTTTTGTAACTCATCACTCCATTCTTTCCCTCTGGCGGCAACACTGTAACTCTCTTCACCCACACCGATCCCTTGGCAACGTCGCAATAGCCAGGCGCCTCGCAGCTTAAGGGCCAAATCCACCTAAAATCCTAAAAATCCCTCCGAGCAATCATGTAATCCTGAGGCACTCGGAGGAAGATCCTACAAATGAGTGAAATCCTATGGGGTCCTGTCAGCCGAGCCAACCCCCTAACACACACACACACACACACACACACACACACACACACACACATGGACGAGGAATAACACACACACACACACATAGAAGGGATGACAAAGATAAGCCAGTCAGGGTTGGATAGCATAGGGAAGGAGGCATATGACAAGACAGAGGAGAGTGAGAGGGTGTAAGGTAGCAGAGAATAGCTTAGGGTTGGGTAGGGTAGGGTAGGATAAGAAAGGGTAGGAGGGGAGGAAGGGTAGGGGGAAGAATGAGAGGAGCAGACAGACAGACAGGAGGCCAACAATAAGGACCATCCCGTCACTATCATCACAGGGATCTCAACTTTGTGGTAGGAAAGTTTGCCTCAAGACCCCCAAGCTGTCCGACCTGGGTGGCGCCAGTCTCCTTCCCCCTGCATGCACCATCCTGCCCTCTGTCTCACCCTGCCTTGCCTAACCCTGCCCTGTCTCACCCTGTCCTCTGCCTCACTGTCTCTCCATGCTTCTTTGTCCCACCCTGCCTCTTTCACTCTGTTAATCCCTGTCCCACCCTGCCTCGTGTCTCATCCTGCCTACAATAGCTCACCCTGCCTCCTACCTCACCTTACCCTGCCACTCACTCACCTACACATTCTTCCTCCTATACCCTGTCACCTCCCTCGCATCGCATATAAGTCCCCCACTGACACGTTCTTTTGTTTCTTGCCTCCATCTCCCTCTTTCTTCCCTTTCCTCCTCACTGTCTACAGCCTGAATTCTTATTATTGCTTTTTCTCTCTCTCTAACCTAATTTCTTATTGCTATCTTTCTCTCTTCCCTTTCCTTCCCACTATCTACAGCCTGATTTTTCTCTCTCTCTGTATCTCTCTCTCTCTCTCTCTCTCTCTTTCCTTTTACACTGTTGTTCTCTACGTCTTGTCTGTGCCTTGCCTCGTCTGTCTGGATGCCCTTCTAATCAACCCTCATGCCTCCTCTTTCATCTTCTTAAACCTAAATCCTTTCCTGATCCCGTCCTTCCATCTTCCCTTCCTTGCCTCTGAGGTTCTTTCTGTCCTCTCTCTCCTTCCTTCCATTTCTCTTACCATTTTCTTACTCCAACATTCGTATTTCCCTTCCTTCTTTCTGTGTTCATCACTTGTTTCACTTTTCCTGTTTGTTTTTGCTATATTTTCTTCAATTTCTATCCTATATTTGTTGTTCCTATCTTTCATCTTCGTAATCCATTTTCATCATCACTCCCTTATCACTGCTTTCCTTTCAGATAATTATCCACCCTTGTTGTCTGTTACCTCATCTCCCTTTTCCTGTTTGTGCTTTTTGTTTTTTCTTTCCAGACTTCCTCCCTTCTTTTCTTTCTTCACCTCTTCCCTTCCTTCCTTCCTTCCTCTTTTCAACTTCGATTAGGCTTTCCCTCATCATCTCCTTTACTCGAGTTTTTCTTTTCCCACTCTTCCTTCCTCCCGTCCTGTTTTTCCAATCACTCTTTCTTCCTCCTTTTTCATGTCCCATCTTTACTCACTTCACTTCCCTTCCCCCCCTCTCCCTCTCTTCCCATCCCTTCCCCCCCCCCTCTCCCTCTCTTCCCTTCCTCTCTCCTTCTTTCTCTTTCAAAGAAACAAAGAAACGAGGGGAAAGGCAAGATGATAATTAAGGGAGAGAGTTAAAGTTAAAAGGTAAGGTGCCAGGGGAGAGGAAGAGTAAAGTGGGGATGGGGGGAGATGTGGGGTGTGGGAGGGGGGGTAAGGTGAGTGGGGGTAGGCGCCAGATGAGAGATAAGCCGCTGTCGCCATATCCACCACCCCCCCTCCCCTCCCCTAACCCACCCACAAACACACATTCACCCCCCTCCTCCCCTCCCCCACACCAGACAGACGCCCTTCGTAAGACTCACATTGACCCCCACCCTTCCTATCACTTCCTGGCACCCCCCTCCCCTCTCCCCCCACCCCCTAACTTCCCAACTCCATCTCCCTCCCTCACCAATCCTTCCTCCTTTTTCCTCCATCACTCTATTATCTTCCTTCACCTCTCTCTCTCTCACTTTTCTTTTTCCACCCCTTTCCTTCCCCTCTCTCTCCCCCCTTTATGCTTTTCCCTCCATCTAGTTCCCCAGTATTTGAGTATTGGAAAAGATAATAACAGGAGGATAAAATTAATTCCACCCATAATTGTCACTTGCCACAAAACAACTCCCTTCCTATTTGTATACTGAGTAAATTTGTTTAATGACATCATTCAAAGTTGCTATCAATTGACAGGATTATCGCTTTTTTTTATTTTTATTTTTCTGTCCAGAACTATACGGTACATTTCAAAGTGTGTGTGTGTGTGTGTGTGTGTGTGTGTGTGTGTGTGTGTGTGTGTGTGTGTGTGTGTGTGTGTGTGTGTGTGTGTGTGTTGGTCTGGCCTCTCACTACGCAGCCATTTGTTTATGTTCTACCACTTCACTCCACCTCCACCTCCACCTCCACCTCCACCTCCACCTCCACCTCCACCCAACCCAACTCCACCTACTACTACTACTACTCTCCTTAAGGCCCCTGTGAACGTGCATGGATGAAAACTGGTGGCTTCTTATTCCTCCTGACCACACCACGAAACAAGCTCCTTTCCCTATAAGTGGTGTTTCATGGCAATATTTGAAGGACACGTACAGTTGGCTCCACTCCCGCGTTTCTCCCCTGTCGTTACCAATGTTGGGCCAGTCAGAAATTGGAATCCCGATCCACAAGTTAAAAAATTCGACTTTCTGATTGGCCCAACATTGGCAACGACAGGGGAGAAACGCGGGAGTGGAGCCAACTGTACATCCCCCAAATTTTCTGACTACATCACAAGGTCCCTTAAGGTGGAAATTAACTTTTCTTACATTGGAGTGTAATGATTCCTCCAAATTATGCCAGAAAACAGGACCAGAAGAGCAAAAATAATGGTGTTCCGTTGTTTGCAATAGTTTGGAGGATTCAGTTGCTCCATATTTACCAACACACACAAAACTTCCCCCTTTAATCTCACCATCTTCATCTCACCACTGGACAACCTCAAGCACTTTCCACCCTCTCTTAATCTTCAACAGTGCCAAATCTCTCTCAAGTCTCAACACCCGACTGGCACCACCACCACCACCACCACCACCTCCTCCTCCCCTATACCTAAACCTTTTTCATCATAATCACTCACCAACCACATCAGTCTGTCGGAGCTGTCTGTCCCCACAACATTCACCAACATCATTTTCATTTCATCCTTCTCCAACCTCTCCTCCCCCCACTCACCATCACTCCAAACCTCTCCATCACAACCCACCATCTATTAACCTTTACACTTCCCCAAACCCCACTTCCACCACCAGTGTACAGAAGTATCCACAACCTATCACATCATGCACCAACCACACCTCACTCTCCTTTCCTGTCCCATCCTCCCTTACGGTACCTCATCTTCCCCACCCCTTCCTATCCAATCATCTATACCCATCCCTGTCCTCTCCCAACCCAGTGTCATTACCTTATACACTAACTCAACTGCACTTTACTCACGTAGGCAGCTCGCTAGACAGTTCTTGTACGGTGAAGATGAACATGGGAGAAGGTGAGATGGGTTGGCTTTGGGGAGGGTAGTGTGAGGAGTGCCAGGCAATCTTAGCATACGGAGGTGACGTACGTGTGTGTGTGTGTGTGAGAGAGAGAGAGAGAGAGAGAGAGAGAGAGAGAGAGAGAGAGTAAAGGGTGGGAGGGAGAGGTGACTAGGGTGTGTGGAGGTGCTCTTAAGTCTCTCTCTCTCTCTCTCTCTCTCTCTCTCTCTCTCTCTCTCTCTCTCTCTCTCTCACACACACACACACACACACACCTAATCCCCACTGAGTCACCATTCTCCTCCCACACTTATCCTCATCCATCATCCATCTATCCTCGTCACTACTACTCCTACTCCCCCTATCTTCCCAACACCCATCCATCCCTTCCTTCCACATCCTACCTTGGCTGACATTTTCACTCACTTCAAATTCTCTTACATTACACGTCAGATGATCCAACGTGACTTACCACCGACCTAACATTAAGACACAACCTGCCTTAATTAATAACCTAACCTGATTTAATCTAAACTGCCCTGTCCTTACCTAACAACCTACAAGATAAAAACCTAGAGAAAGGAGAAGAATAATGTTTACCTGGACCACGAGAGACAAGGAAATAATACTACTGCTCCTCCTCCTCCTCCTCCTCCCCCCTCTGAGCCAGCCACCACCACCAAGGTCCTGTTGGGGTGTCCCTCTCTCCCCTCCTCTTCCACTCTCCTCCCCACCCGCTCCCCGTGTCGACTATAAAGTTACCAACCATCCTTGTCTTTCTCTCCCACAACTCCTCCACCAAATGAAGAACATCTCTAGACTTTTATATTCATCTTCAACCGTAATGAGTGAGTGAGTGAGATTGTGTGAGTTTGTTATTCGTGTTCTCATTGCTTTGGGCTACCGTGGGCTGTGGTGATGTTAAAATGTATGTATGTGTGTGTACAGGACGCTGGGGTGGAAGGACACACACACACACACAAACACACCTTTATCTGCATCTGTTCGTTGTCTGTGTGTCTATTTACCGGTGTGTCGTCAACTGTCTGGGCACACCTTAATTTATTACAGACTATATGGAAAATATTCTGTTGAAGAGCATAACTTTCACACTATCTCAGGCAAAGTCAGTTGGAGACAAGACATCATTAACGCATCAGTGATCTTGGCTCTTACTTATTGCTTCAATGATCTTGGCACTTGCTTAAGATGGTAATTCTTTTTTGGTACCTACATTGGAGTGCCTTGATTCCTCCAAAGTATGCTGGGAAACAGGACCTGAAGAGCAAAACTAATAGTGTTTTGTTGCTTGGAATAGTTGGGAGGATACAGTTGTTCCAAATTTACCAACACAAAACTTCCCCCTAAGGACCCTGTGAACGTGTATATGTGAATTGGGGGCTTCTGAATCCTCCTGACTATGCCATAAAACAAGCTCCTTCCATGTAGGTGGTGTTTCGTGGCAATAATTATGGGACTCATTTACCCCATTTTTTAAAAACTACATCACAGGGGCCCCCTTCAGCCGTTGACTATCACACAAAAACACAGTAATAATTTGACAATGTTGTACACTTCTGTATAATACGTTCTCTGTAGTTTCTAAAGATTTGTTCTACTTGGTATTTCCGCTGCCTGCCACTAATAAATCTATACCCGTGTTTGATATTCTGTCCACATAAAACTACGAAAACAAAACCCATCCAGTATTGCTACAACAATACCCCTTCCATACCATAAATGTCGCCCAAATCAGCCCTTAACCCCTTTGTATATATAGTACAGTCGGCGGCAAAAGTCGTGTCTCCTCGCTCGGCACTTTTTAAAACGATAACATAAGATTAATAATCGAATAAACAGTCACCATACAGAAACACGACATCCAAGGGGTAAATTACAGTACTTCTCTGTTTTGTACGTTAATGAGTCCGTGAAACTTATATGTCCATACTTACTTCATGACTTGGCAGATGTGGCTACAGGACATTTGCCGCCGACTGTACATTCCTTGCATACATCCTTGTTTACCCACACTCATTTTCTGTAAAAACCTTCACCAAAACAACTGGCAGTTTGCGTTAGCGATTTATTACAAACTACACGGAGGCCCTCAGATCACTCTTTATGTTGGCTGGCCATAGAGTCATAGGCAAGAACATTCACGGAACTGACGAAGATGACGTGGTACCGGTAAGATGATTCATTGATTGATTGATATTAGGCGCCGCAACAGCGAGGTCATATAACGGCAGAAGGTGATAGAGGTGAGACAGCAAGCAGGAAGGATATAGAAAGAAAAATGGGACTGAAAGCGAGTGGCTGGGGCTTAAGGGGCGCCCAAACCCTTATTAAAGTATTGCCCACATCACCACACGGATCACCCCAATACGGGATATCGTTACGATGATTTCAAAGATAAACAACACAACCATCGTACCAGTACCACACTATCGTCACCACCAAGGATATTTTTTCTGTATGTCCCTTATAAGAACTGACACCCATCACCTGCCCATCCCCATCTTTGTTGCCTTTATGGGTCAAAACATGTATTTGGTCGTGGTCCTACAGAGTTCTGACGGCGAGTTGACACAGCAGAGATTAGTTTTACAGGAGGGGCTTAGAGGGCAGCAGCAGCAGTCTGGTGCCATACCGCCCGACTTGCTACACCCCAGGCGACATACATACATACATACACACAAACACACACTAACTGAACTATACTTATCTAAGGGTAAGTTATCTACACCTCTTGTCTCCATTTAGGTTTCCCTTGTGTAATGATGTATCGAGTGTTGGATCACCGAGTACACCAACATGGTTTACGCTGTTTGGGTTTATTTTCCGTGTGGTGGGTCTGGTAAAATGTACCAACAAACAAAAGTGGTGGGGCAGGAGGTTGGATAGTGGGGCCAGCCATCCTCGTCCTGTCGCCACAAAGTCGCTCTCCCCACTCCCTCCGTCCCTACCCCGCTTATACCCACCACACAAACCCGATATCTATCGCCCTAAATCCACCAAGTCTCCCCAGTCGTTGGTTAAGCCGGATACCTTGTTACCATGATCAATTTAAAGTTAATTCCATGTAATTGCAGCTGGGAAACTTAGTGAATCCCCAACAGCGAAGTGGAGTCAGGCTGGCGGCAAAGGGGTTACCAGATGCCGCCACAGCCTAGCGTGTATCGTGAATGTTCCTCTGATAACACCAAGGTCATTACCTGAATTATTTGATATCACATGGTCCAGCTGTGAGAGAGGAAGCATTCAAGTGTGTATTGGAGTCAAGAGAAGGTATGAGGTACAGCAAGGATGTATGACAGGTACTACACTTGGTAGCGAACGTTGGCATCTGACACCCGGGCAGCCAGTCTCTTGGGCGTCTGCCAAGGTGATGAACTGTGGCTCTCGAAACTCTTGATAAATGGCAATAATTACACTTGAGACGCAACTCCTCCAAGAGCAGACGACCCTTAGGGGAAAAAGATAACAAGTCGTCCCTCCATACAACCCCTTGACCCGACCTGACACTCCAAATCTGCCCCTTCCTTCAGACAGGCAGACCGGAAAACACGATGCGAGAGGACTGGGGGGCGCGGGCTGGCCTCCCCTCAACTCCCAAGGGCAGCTGGCACAACTGATGCCTACCCGGCGCCGCAACTCTTCTCCCCCAACCCTACCCCACCCCTCCCTGCCAGTCCCCTCCCCATTCGTCTGCCTCTCTCATTGCCCTTCCCATTCCCCTGGTCTCCAATCTCCTCAACCCCCTTACTATCCGTCCGTCACTCACCCAACACAAACACAAACAAGGAATACCATTTATTATTACTCTCAACCAGATGACACCATGCCTTCTGTAGCCACAGCCTCTTCAATAATGATTATAATAATAATATTAAAAAAGCTGCGTGTTCCCAAATAGTCTACAAAAAAAGTCACTCCACCATCAACAATAAAGGCTAGTCTACTGCCATAACTCGATGCTAAACGCGCACCTCACCTCCTTGGCCACATCGAGTACACTCTTGGGAACTTGAACGCCCGAAGTCACATGTCGTCAGGATTGCAGTACCACCTGGTGCTACCACTACTAACACCAAATTATCCCCACCCACACCACACTCACCACCACCACTACTGCTACCTCCACCACTAGTTCCCCAAACACCACCATTTACCAAGCACTACATTCATTACATCCCTAAGAACATCACTGACACTACCACACATCCAAACATCACTACTACAATATTATATTCCCACTACACTACTCAACACCATCACCATTGCACTACAGTAGCTAAGACATAACCCCGCCGCCCCAATAATCCCTCTCTCATCATTCCTGTACGATCATCACACTAACCACAACCACAACCACCACCACATATAACCATGCATCACCACTAACATCACATTTCCCCAACACAACACAACCCCCATTCCTTTTCCCTAATAGTACAACACACATTCCTTCTCCCTAAAAGTACAACACACACACACACACACTCGAATCTCTTAACCCTCCTCACCTTCTGATGTCCACTTCTTCCCTTCTTTCTCTTCTCTTTCTTTACCTTCTCCCTTACCCTCCTCTTCCCCACCTCATCATTTCACTACTCGCATTCCACACCTCATCCCCCCTCCCTTCCCTCCCTTCTTCCACACAGCCCTGCATATTTTCTCCCCCTCTACCGCCTTCCCACCCCCACCACTACCCCCTCTGTCTGAGCACACGACGCGGGACTCACACCAAGAATACCAACTAGCCTACTTCTGGTCTTTGTCGCGTCCTGTGGTGCTGGTGGTAATAGAGGTTAAGGTGGTGTTGGTAGTGGTGGTAGTTGTGGTGTTGGTGGTGGTAATTGAGGTAGTGGAGGTAGTTGTGGTGGTGGTAATTGAGGTACTGGAGGTTATGGTAGTAGTAGTGAAAGTTATGGGGGTTGTGATGGATGTAATAGTCGTGGTGGGATATATTAGAATGATGACACAAAACAACCCCTTGCCAGTTTCTCAAAAATACCCAGAGCGAAAGTGGAAGACGGACGTAGGACAACTGTACTTATCAGAACAAGAGTAAGACAAAACATACATACATACACCATAAAAATAAACGAAAAATACTAAAACTACTACACCATCACAAACCAAACCACCACTACATTGCCACCATTATGTGTTGGTAAATCTGGAGCAAATGATTCCACCATACTATTCCAAGCAACAGAACACCATTATTTGTGTTCATATGGACCTGTTTCCTGGCATAGGCTACTTTGGAGGAATCAAGGCGCTCCAATGTAACAATTAAAAGAGACTAACAACCATTAATTAACCCGGCAATAACAAGACACACAATGAAATACATACATACCGGTACAAACATACTGTAGGTGAAAAATATCTTAGGGGGAAAATTCCACGGCAATACTGATTAGCGATTGATGGCTGGCTGGTTTATGAGTGACTTATCGATGGCACGAGGGTCATCAAGGCGCGGACGATAAGATAAAAGATAAATTTGCTGACCGAGGGAAAAATGTGAAGACTGTACAATATATATAATTAGCCTATACAGTCTTTTAATTAAGGGAGAAGTACAGGGCTGGTAAATCGGGAACAAATTATTTCCTCCACACTATTCCAAGCAACAGAACACCATCATTATTTGTGTTCATCTGGTCCTGTTTGTTTCCTGGCATACTTTGGAAGAATCAAGGCACTCCAAGGTAACAAAAGTGAATTACCCCCCCTTTTAATGGTTACACAGATGTTATTGTCTCGTGTGTGTGTGTGTGTGTGTGTGTGTGTGTGTAAGAAGGGTTCATCACCACAGCACGTCTACAACCCAACCAACCACTGGAGCAATGAGAAAAGTGCCGTCACCATTACCACCGCCATAAAACACCTACCATACCTCCCCCTTACTACCACAACCATATATACATCAGCCATCATTTGTACAATTTGCCCCTTACATCCATCACGCCTCCTTCTCCTTCTCCTTCTCCTCCTCCTCCCCTTAACACCACTCACTGAATGGAGCCACACAAGATGAATGAATGAATGGAGGGGACAAGAGAGTTAACAGTGAATGGGATGATGAGTAACACTGGGATAAAACAAGGTTGCCAAGATAACCTAAAAGGAAAGACGAACTATTTTGTGTGGGTGAAAACACGTGTGAATGTCAGGGTGTTGTTAGTGTGTTCAGATGTGTACAGTAGCCTATGTGCAGTATCCTAAGAGTTAATATACAAGGTTCAAATGTCTGTCTGTCTGTCTGTCTGTCTGTCTGTCTGTGTGTGTGTGTGTGTGTGTGTGTGTGTGTGAATAAAGGGGTACACTATAAGAGGGTACACTCGGTAACACCTGGAAACCTTTGCCGATCACTGATATACTAAAATTAGAATAATAATAATAGCTTCTACTGGATCCATTCGCCCTCGAAGCTATGACGGCAAGACTAAACAAATACGGTAACACCACGTCCATCTCATATCTGTTATAAATAGCAGAACCCTCGAGGACAGAAGAAGGACATTGGAGGAGTTTTCTAATTCCATCTATGATTCTATGGTCACACCCGTCACGCCACTGTGACTCACCAGCCGATACAGGCAGCCAGTCACACACCTTCTCAGACCAGGGTGTGCTGAGCTCAGGTATATACAGTGTGGGCGGCACTAGTGGCGTCACACTTTGCAGGCTAAGTGACGTAAGGTGACCTCGAATGTGTCACAGTGACCCTCTAGATCTACGGGTTCCCAGGCTGGTAATCACGAGTGTCACGTTCTCCTTACTCTCACTTGGAGGTGCACTATGATGCCTCACACCTCACTGGTAACAAGGAGGGGAGAGGAAGGGAGGGAGAAAATAATTACGTAGGAGGGGAGAGAGAAGCTAATTACGGAGGAGGGAAGAGAAATAGCCTATGCGAAGAGAGAATAAAAAATGAGTGAAGAATGACTCCCGCTGCCACCCTCCCTGCCTTCAGGACCCGACTGACTCTTCCACACCGTTAAATATAGCAACACCACCAAGAGCACCGAGTAGAACAAGTCTGTCCCATCACCCAAGCACATTGTACAAACACACACACACACAGACACCACGCGTCTCGACATACAGTAATACGACTGGAAGTTTATATTTAGCAACAAAGGCCATCAAGTCTAAGTATAGCCACATCAGTACATTCCTTCCCCCCTCACCTCACCTCACCTCACCTACTCCATGCATCCATCCAGTCGTCCCTCACACCAACATAATAATAATAATAATAATAATACCATAATCCAAGTGCGTCAAGTATCACATATAGGGAACTTGTTTGTCTGGAGTTAGGTTAGCTGGGGGGGGTGATGGAAAATTATTCAGAATGATGACAGATTTCTAACTGGATCTGACAGTGTTGTAAAATAATATATTATGCAATCCCTGTGCGAAATCTGTACCGTACTTCCATCCTGTATTATGTGATGTTACAAAAAACACAATCTTCGGCATAAAGACTCTTTGGGTATTTTTTTGTTCTGACACTGGACATAGGCTTCATCAAGTCCGTTACCGTGGCCAAGGTCAACAGCTACTCACACATACTAATAATAATAGGTTTGATATCAAGATGATTGAGTACCGGTATTTACTGTAGGGTAGTTATCTGCCGCTACGAGTTTTACCAACTAGCAGAAGTACCCGGCGCTTCCCTGGTTAACTCAAAAGGACAATGTCAGCCATACAAAACTGGATTATAGGATGTTAGTAATTAATTAATCTACTCATAAATATATTACTTTCTTGTCACTAACCAACAAATAAAATACTAAATGACAATATAATCCTGATACTAAGTGTGTCTATCAGGTTCTTAACTATTCTATTTCAATAATGTTTTGTCACCGCTAACTTGTTTTTATAGAATTAACATCCCCTACACAATTACTGTATATACATACTTAAGGACCCTGTGTTCGTATAATATGAAAACTGGTGGCTTCTGATTCCTCCTGATCATGCCATGAAACAAGCTCCTTCCCATATAGGTAGTGTTTCGTGGCAATATTTGAAGGACTCGGTTTATCTTCAATTTTCAGACAGGGTACTTAAACAGGTTGCCCTCAAACTCTTGCTAAACTTCCAACTAATAGCCCCATTACGAGCACTTATATAATATGAATGTTTCACCAACACCAAAGATCGATGAAACATTTCCAGTCACGACACTCTGGATATAATGACATCAGAACGAGTGCCACACAGACTGAGAAGAAACATTACACATTCTCAGTTGCTTCTACAAAATAAAACACTCCAGTTGACTGAATCAGAGAGTAAACAGTAGAAGAACCCCGATCAAACCCTCAAGAGACTGAGAATGCTAAAGTAAGGTCGTCTGATTTCTAGGTTAAGGGGACATTGCAGTGTTTGTAAATCTGGGACAACTAATTCCCACAAATCATTCCAAGTAACAGTGCACCGTTGTTTCTGGTCCTGCTGTTTCCTGGCATACATTTTTTTTGGAGGAATCAAGACACTCCAATGTACCGAAAGTGTAATATCTCCTTATTTAGTTAACTGAGCAACAAGGTGGACCAATCAGGAGGTAGAAGCGTGTCCCGTGATGGGGGAGTGTGGGGGTGGGGGAGTGAGGGGGAGGGTGGGGGAGTGTGGGGGTGGGGGAAAGTGACGTGAGGTTATGTCGCACGAGGAAGGGAGGGGGTGGGAGGGGAGCCAAGGGAGCACACGAACAGGAAAGGAGAAAGGGAGTGAGAGAAGCGGAGGTGAGAGAGAAGCGGGGGTAGAGATAGAAAAGGTGGAGATAGAAAAGGTGGAGAGAGAAACGGGGAGAGGGGGTCACTGAAGCAATAGGACGAGGAAGGTGGAGATAAAAGAAGGTTTAGAGGAAATAAAGGAAGCAAAGCAGAGGGACGAGATAAAATATAGGGAAGGGATAGGAAGGATAGAGAGATGTGTTCTGGAGGAGGGAAGACATACAACGAAGATGAAGTAAAGGTGGAAGATAAGGGAAGATGAGGAAAGAAGGAATAGGAATAATCGAGTCAGGAACGTCACCACACCAAATCATACCCCTTTACCACACCACCACACCACACCATACTCAGGAACCACAGCCCCATACAATAATCGATTCCGGAACCACGTCACATCAAACCAAACCCCTTTAAAACCACACCACCTCACCACAACATAACCATCATCATAACAATCATCGAGTCAGGAACCGCGTCACCACAACCCCCCCCCCCCCCCCCCCCCCACCACCACCACCACCACTACTCTGCCTGACACAACCGCCACACTAAACCAACCAGTCATTGATTCCCAACGCTTCCCCGAACCACAACACGGCCGCACCAGTTTAGTCCCAGTGCTTCTCGGAACAGTCCCTCAGCTGAGACGGTCAGTCGTGTCTACTCTGTTCCAGTATCAACACAACTCGAGGGCATGCAACAGGAAGACGACGACTAAAGTGTACTCCAATCAGTATCCCAATGTCCATACGGTATAAATTATGTGCTTAGCAAGGTACTACCCCCCACTATTGCATTAAGGGGCAACTGAATCCTCCAAACTATTCCAAGCAACAGAACATTATTTTTTGTTTATCTTGTCCTGTTTCCTAGCATACTTTGGAGGAATAGAGGCACTCCAATGTACCAAAAAAAAATCACCACCTTAACACTCCCTGCATGGCCGATAGGGAAAGAAGAAAGAGAGAGAAGGGTGCGACTAGCAGAGAAAATGAAGAGAGGTGAGTGTCGAATAGGGAGGAAGGGAGGGAGGGAGGGACGAAGGAAGGGAAGAGCCGCGTGATGAGGAAGGGAGGGAGGGACGGAGGAAGGGAGGGAGGGAGGAAGGAAGGGAAGAGCTGCGTGATGAGGAAGGGAGGGAGGGACGAAGGAAGGGAAGAGCTGCGTGATGAGGGAGAAGGAAGCAGGGCACAACAAATGCGGCACCAAGAAAACAACCTAAACTTTACATAAACAAATAAACAAACACTCGCCAACCTTACACCATATACATCCTTTTCGGGCTGTTTGTACGATATATATTATTTACCTACGATATTTTCCTTTTCGCCGACAACCTCCCTTAACACAAATTAAGGACCCTGTGATCGTGTGTGAGACTTGGTGGCTTCTGATTGCTCCTGACTATGACACGAAACAAGCTCCTTCAGTACAGGTAGTGTTTCGTGGCAATGTTTGAAGGACTCATTAACCTCCAATTGTCTGACTTCATCACGGGGCCCTTAAACCCTCGATAAACAACAGAGGGGAAACCGAGAGACAGACCTGGGATGGGGAAGAAGGAATGAGATGATGATAATGATTGTTGTAATATAAAAAAAAGGAGAAAACTTGAAGGGAGAACAGCTAGGATGATGATGATGATGAAGAGGAGGAATACCTAACAGGGCATATAATATAGGCTAGAGGATGGAAATGAGAGAATGGAGGATGGAGAAAGGAAAGGAATGAGGTCCCATTAGATATTCCCATTTATAAGGCAATGGATGACGAACCTTTCATAAGTCCTTGGCGTGTGACTATAGGAAATTGGCTCTCTTGATTCCAGATGTATACATTTTCTATACACCCATCTAACAGAAACAACGGAAACCAAACAATCCATTCAGAAATCAACCCAAAATAAAAAGACATGAATTACTTATGTTGTTGTTGTTATTATTATTATTATTAGTAGTAGTAGTAGTATTCTTGCAGCAGCCCTCACGAATCCCACTGCCTTTACCAACACCAAAAAACACAGACATCATCCAGAGTCCGGTACAAACATTCGGTATTTCATTACCATACTATCCTCGTCAAGATTCGAGCCGGGTACCTTAAGAAAAAAACAAAACATGCTAGAGAGAGAAGGTGAATTGTATGCGAGGCTTGTCATTCCTTTGGCGTCTGTCTGGTGGGTTGGTTAGTTGGTTGTTTGTCCCGTATGACATATTTATGGGGTGCGGGAATAGGGGGACAGGCTTGGGGGGCTTAGGGACTAGAGGGACAGGCTTGGGGGGGTTAGGAGGTGCGTTACTAGGGGGACAGGCTTGGAGGGGTTAGGGGGGGTGCGGGAATAGGGAACAAGCTTTCTACCCACCCCAAGCCTATCCCCTTATTCTCGCACCCCCCAATCCTGTCCCCTACTCCCGCACCCCCTTAAGAAGAGCGTCGTCGTTCACTCTCGAGTTCTGGAGCATATGGTCGCCTTTGTTGTTTCGAAATGTCGGGAGATAAGCGATTCACATTATTATTCGCCTCAGAGAATATATAGTGCCGTAATTTAAGAAGTTCAATTTTCTGGGATAAAATATATATAATCCTCTAAAGTTAGTTACCGTGGAGCTGCATCTAACAGAGGGAGTGATATGGTGTCGGCAAACGGAATGGCTAAATTATTCCTTTAAACCACTCACTCGTATTACAACAACATAATCCCCTAACTCTTATGGTCTTACTGAGGAGGTTTGCGTGATTCCTGAAATAATATTATGTCGGATCCAGGAATGCCCATTCAACTGTACAAAATACCTTCTATAAGACTTGCCCTATCCCATACCTCGGTCGTACCTTGCCCTGTCCCCTACCCTGGTCCTGCCTTGTCATACCCTGTCCCCTACCCTGGTCCTGCCATACCCAGTCCCCTACCCTGGTCCTGCCATGCCCTTCCTTTCATACCTAGCCGTGGCCTGCCTTTCCTAAGCCCAGCCAGCCACCTGATCCTGCATGACAACAGGCGGGGCGGGTCACTTTCATCCACCTGGTAGCGTCGTACATGATGATGGCTCCGTCTCTGTCCCACATGTCAACTCCCTTCTCCAGTCCACATCATCCCCCATCTTTGTATCCCACGTCAACACCCTCTCCTGCTCCCATCCCCCTATCAAATTATACACCACCTCAACACCCTCTCCTTCCCCCATCTCCCCATCACTGTACACCATGTTAATCCCCATATCCATTTTTGTATCCCATGTCAGCAGGCCTCTCTCCAACCCCCCTATCATACGTCAACACTATAACTCTCCTGCTCCCCATCTCCCCATCACTGTATCTCCTGCTCTCCCCCCCCCCTCACTATAAACCACGTCAGCCACTACCCCAACCCCACCCCCGTAAAGGGACTAGACAGGTGGACAGCGAGGAGTGTGTAGACGACACCCTAAACTATTGATCAACACAAGCCACCATGTAATGCCACAAGCTGGTGGTGAAGGGAGAGGACAGGAGGAGTGAAGAGGAGAGGGAGGGTTTGAGGAGAATTGGATATCATGAGGCCTAGGTACAAAATGGCTGAAAGTAATAAGGAAGGACTGCTGCTGCTGAGAGAGTGTCAAGGGTCAATGGGTCTGTGTATATCTCTCGTTGGGTCGCCTAATATGAGTATGTTTAGTGACACAGTATGAATGCATTAGTAGCCCAGAGCCTACATGTGTCGTTTGTTGTGGTTGTGATATAACTAACTAAATAAGAATGGCTAATATATACATATATTATACCTTAGTTATCCCATTTCCTAACAGCGCACATTTAACTCGTGTCAGGATTCCCTCTTAAGTCTAAACATGACTGTATAACCACATGGTAGTTCAATTACATGGTGGTTATATCAGTGTCAATCCTAAGCCAGTGTGTGCATTGAAAGCCAATTAAAAGAAACGCTGTAACTGATTACTATTCCCTCACTAACACATTGCGAGAACCGTACCTTATCTACATACAAAAAGAGCATGTCAACTCCCCCATCAACTAATGCAATGACGTCACCTGAATCCTATTATGATACATGTAATATTGTGTATGATCAAAGCGAACATAATTATCTACTGTCAACTGCATGTATTAGCATCTCCAACCCCACATCTCGCAAGCAGGCTCATCCCCCTCTCCCGTACCCTCCCTCCCTCTCTCCTTCCCTCTCCCCGTCACTGCTGTGTTGAGGTGCATGATAAACTTTACTCAATTAAAAACCCAATCACTCTTGGTCTATGATACTCTCTTCTTCAACTCTCAGCTCGCAACTACGCATCACTTCTCTTTAAGTTTAAGAGACCCTATGGAGATAAATGAGTCCTTCAAATATAGCCACGAAAAAATCACCTGCAGAGAAGAGGCTTGTTTTGTGGCATGGTCAGGAGGAATCAGAGGCCTCCAATATTCATACACGATCACGGGGTCCTTAAGGGGAGAGTATACTTTTGGTACATTGGAGTGCCTTGATTCCTCCAAAGTATGTCAGGAAACAGGACCAGATGAACAAATATAATGGTGTTCTGTTGTTTGGACTAGTTTGAAGGAATCATTTACTCCAGATTTACCAACACTGTACTTCCCCCATAATGTCTAAAATTATCATTACACTACAGTACTATTAGGTCCAACTCCTTCCCATTTTTAACTCCCCATTTAACTTCCCATTTTTTCACTATGTAACAACAAGTTCAAGATTACACTCTCCAAACGTAATCCAAGTTTTATATTATGAAGGGAAGGAAGGAAGGAAGGAAGGAAGGAAGGAAGGAAGGAAGGAAGGAAGGAAGGAGGGAAGGAGGGAAGGAAGGAGGGAAGGAGGGAAGGAAGGAAGGGAGGAAGGGAGGGAGGGAAGGAAGGAAGAAAGGAATGAAGGGAGGGAGGGAGGGAGGGAGGGAGGGAAGAAAGGAATGAAGGGAGGGAAGAAAGGAAGGAAGGCTACATTAACAAGGAAAGTAAGGCTACCGGTACAGAAGATGGAAGGTTATGTTGAAATTGATTGGTTGGGATGATGCAAGTAATTCTGGTGACGTGTTAAGTTTTCTTCTCTTCCATGCAGCTCCCCCTTCATTCTCTTCTTTACGTTACTTTTCCTCGAGTTTTTTTTTTTTCTCTTCTCAGTTTCTTCATCTCAAATAATCTCCTCCCGTATTTTCTTCGTTTTTTCCCTCTCTTTCCATACTCTTCATCCTCCCTTTCCTCCTCTTTCCATCCATCCAGTTATCTCACCACCCTGTATATCTTTCCCTCTCTTCCTTTACTCTTCATTCTCCCAATCCTCTTCTTCTTCTTCCTCCTCCTCCTCCTCATCCCCACATCCACACGCCACAACAAACAAAATAGGATGGGTAGAGGGAGAGGGAGAGGGAGAGGGAGAGGGAGAGGGAGAGGGAGAGGGAGAGGGAGAGGGAGAGGGAGAGGGGGAGGAGGAGTAGGGGTTAATCCTGGCTCCCCTCTCTCCTCGACCCCCTCCCTTGTCACGTGTGGCCTTAAGTCAGGATCAGATGATGAGTGAGTGAGTGAGCGGTGAAGATGGTAATAGTGATGAGAGTTAGTGATGATGAGTGGTTGGTGTGGATGCGAGGAGTTAAAAGTGAAAAATTAGAGGTTAGTTTGGTGGTGGTGAAGGTGGTGATATTAAGTAGTAGTAGTAGTAGTAAGAGAAATAGTAGTAGTAAGAGAAATAGTAGTAGTAAGAGAAATAGTAGTAGTAAGAGAAATAGTAGTAGTAAGAGAAATAGTAGTAGTAAGAGAAATATTAGTAGTAAGAGAAATAGTAGTAGTAGTAGTAGTAGTAAGAGAAATAGTAGTAGTAGTAGTAAATGTAGAAGTAGTAGTAGTAACAGTAACAGTAGTAGTAATCGTAATAATAGTAATAGTAGTAGTTCTTAGTGGAAGTAGTTTTGTTTATGATGATGATTGTGGTAATGGTGGTGGTTGTGGGTGCTGGTAGTGACGTCAATTGGTGGTGGTGGTGGTGGTGAAAGTGGTTTTTATAAATTAATGCAACCGTGAGAAGAAACCAGGAACTGAGCGATGCCTTGGTTATTAAGTAAAAGTGTAAGAGTAGTGAGAGTGAGTATGAGTGGGAGTAAGTGAGAATGAGAGTGAGTGAGGATGAGTGGGAATGAGTGAATGTGAATGAGAATGTGAGTGTTAGAATGAGTGGGAGTGAGTATGAGTGAGTGTGAGAATGAGTGGGAGTGAGTGACTATGATTATAGGTGGGTGAGCGAGTGAGAGTGGGAGAGCAGGTGTAGTGAGTAAAACGGACATATTAATGAGGTGGCGTGGTGAGGCTGGACATGAATACAGAATGAGTAAAGTTGAGCAATGCCACATGAAGCTTGGAATGAGAACCCAAGGCCGAGGAGTGGTGAGGGGTGAGTGAGTAATGATGAGTAACACGTGGAGGTAAAATATTGCGAGTGAGTTGAGAGAGGAGTAAGGAGGGGTGAGTGAGTAATGGAGAAATGATGAGTAACGTGGAGGTATAGGCCTAATATAGCAAGTGAGTTACGAAGGTGTAGTGTGAGTGAGTGAGTGAGTGAGTGAGTAATGGAAAGATGATTAGCATGGGTAGAGATGATGAGGTACTAGGCTACTGAGTCACAGGCTCAGACGTAGTAGGTAGGTAGGAAGGTAGGTAGGTAGGTAGGTAGGTAGGTAGGTAGGTAGGTAGGTAGGTAGGTAGGTAGGTAGGTAGGTAGGGTAGGTAGGTAGGTAGGGTAGGT
This sequence comes from Petrolisthes manimaculis, assembly GCA_034508575.1. NCBI lineage: Eukaryota > Metazoa > Arthropoda > Malacostraca > Decapoda > Porcellanidae > Petrolisthes > Petrolisthes manimaculis. Next base: position 23,811 of record JAWZYT010006276.1, on the reverse strand, counting down.
AGGTAGGGTGGGTGGGTGGGTGGGTAGGTAGGTAGGTAGGTAGGTAGGTAGGTAGGTAGGGTGGGTGGGTAGGTAGGTAGGGTAGGTAGGTAGGGTAGGTAGGTAGGTAGGGTAGGTAGGTAGGTAGGTAGGTAGGTAGGTAGGTAGGTAGGTAGGAAGGGTAGGTAGGTAGGTAGGTAGGAAGGGTAGGGTAGGGTAGGGTAGGGTAGTAAATATTCTCGTTGTGGGAAAGGAGACATATAATTAACATACACACATGTGGACACAGATGAAAATGCAGACAAGACAGATAGAAAATGGTGACAGTCACACACACATATGCAAACAGAAATACACGTCAATAGAAAACCAGTCCAATACAAAGTAACATCCTCTTGTTGTTGAAGGACACAGCATCTTCTGACGTCATTAATTAACCAGTGGTGGTAGTGGTATATAATTATAGTGGTGTTCTGGACAGCCAATTGACTCGTGTAGGTCCACCTCTCTTATTACTCCATACAGCTTATAGGGCCAGTTCTAAGGCCGTGAAGTACTGTACAATTCGTGGGTAATAATTATCATCATGGGTATCTCTGAGAATTTACTGTCTCATGTTTTCACGTTCACATATGATTAGAAATATTGTTTAAAGTAAGTGTGTAGCTGCTTGTTGTAGGAAATTAAAAGATGGTACTTAATATATTTATGGTAAAGTAAATCGGCTAACGTTAAAAGTGAGGGAAGCTGTCAAACTCTTACGTGAGTTACCCCTATAAAGATGACGATTTTTTACCACGACTGCACATTTAATTCATATCTTTATTATTATTATTATTATTAGGCGCAAAATAACATTAGAAAATATAAATACAAATCCCCCTGACAACGCAGTATTGGCAAAGAGAAGGCGGACATGACTTTAATGAGGTAGCATTATTCTTTTGGCTAAGTGGAGGCTACAAACGGATCCTCCACACTGTGTCCAGAAACACCAACATTACTGAGAACATCTGCTTGTCTTGTGGAATAATAGTCTGGAGGAAATAAGAGGCGGTCCCTTCTTTACAGTGTTTATATTTTCCACTCCTTATTATTCAACTCCTTATAGGTAGTTTTTATATTCCTATGTCCCACCTCCCTCCTCTAGCGGGCACCTTTCTCTTCCCCATTCTGCTATTATTTTTATTTCTACTGTTGTGTGTACTAGTGATGTGTGTCCTGTTGTGTACTAGTGATGTGTGTCCTGTTGTGTGTCTTGGTGTTACGAGTCCTACTGTGTCCTACTGTTGTGTTGTGTGTCCTGGTGCTGTGTCCTGATAGGGGTGAGACTCCTGCCAAGCAACACCCACCCACCCACTACTTCTTTATGCTAATCCCTCACTACACACAGACGTTCTTTGAGGCTCACTCCATCCCTTCCACTCCTTCTCTCATCTCTTCCCTTTACGCTTATCTTTCTCTCCTTCCCTCTCTCTCTCTCTCTCTCTCTCTGTATATATATAATCATCAACACGACGACCACCACCACACACTCCAAATTAAAATCATCACCACCATAACATTCCCAAACTCATCACTATTTCCACAACTCCACCAACCCCACACCACTACTCTGTCCCCACCACACACACACACGAGTGACAGTTCCCCATCCAGTCTCCATGGACGGAAATGTGGGTCACACACCTCTTACCATCATAACAAATGAATACCCTCAAAGGTCAAGCTACTAAAATAAGTGTTCAGACAGCAGCTGCCCTTCCTCACAGTCTCGTCTTGTACTTGCCCACCACTACAAGATGAAATAACTGGTTAAGCTGAGGACACTATATAAAAATTTATGCCACGAGATTTCTTTGTCTCATACAAGGGTCATGATGTAATTCAAAAGTGTGTGTGAATAACGGGACCAACTACAAAAAGCCCGACTGCCTCACACAGCCTCTATCACAACTCAGATTTATAGGCTCTTGAATCTTAAGGGGGTAATATACTTTTGGTAAATAAAGACCGCCTTGATTTCTCCAAAGTATGCCACGAAACAAGACCAGATTAACAAAAATAATGGTGGCCTGTTGCATGGAATATACTAAAGAGGAATCAGTTGCTCCAGATTTACCAACACTACTTTGTGACTACTATCCCTTGACTTAAACAGTGGGCACAGTTGCATAGTATCGTCTTCGTGTGAGGAAGCGCCAGGATGAATCTGTGGTGATGGATTCAAGAGTCTATGAATCTCAGAGGTGATAAGCAAAGAAGGGGAAGAATGTAGTCCTTTGTTTTGGGTTACATTCTTCGGTACTGTACGTCACTTAGGGTCCAGTTATAAGAAAGGTTCCCTATGGTTAAAGAGAACCGGAACACGGAGAGGAGAAGAAAGGTGAGGAGGAAGACAAAGACGGTGGAAGGTAAGGAGGAAGACAGAGACGATGGAAGGTAAGGAGGAAGACAGAGACGATGGAAGGTAAGGAGGAAGACAGAGACGATGGAAGGTAAGGAGGAAGACAGAGACGATGGAAGGTAAGGAGGAAGACGAGAGTGAGCTTTTGCATCCCGTATAAGATCTGATTTCACTAACTTGTAAATTAATGGTAAAAATAAACAGATGTGGTGGACGAACTTACTTATATTATCCGTGATCAGGAGCCCAGAGAACACAGGAGTAACCATCGCCTTACCTGAGGGAGAGACAGAGAACACGTCAGTTACAGGGAGAAAGAGAACACGTCAATCAGGAGGAAAAGAACACGTCAATCAGAAGGAGAAAGAGAACACGTCAGTCACAAGGAGAGAAAGAGAACACGTCATCAATCAGAGGGAGAAAGAGAACACGTCACATACAGTCACGTCACAACAACATGAGGGAAATAAAAAAAACTATAGAGTAAAGGTGAATTTTAAAAGGTTGACACAAATATATATTCCAAGTACAAGAACATATGTCGATGTGCAGACTGGTACACCTGAAATATATCTGAGTAAGAGTGTGTGTGTGCGTGTGTGTGTGTGTGTGTGTGTGTGTGTGTGTGTGTGTGTGTGTGTGTGTGTGTGTGTGTGTGTGTGTGTGTGTGTACATACTGGTGATATATGTGTGTCTGTAGGCTATACTTATAAAGGTGTTTATTAATATGTGTGTGCGCATCATTTTTTGTGCTCTTATGTGTGTGGTGTGTTTCTGTGTACAGTATGTATGTATGTATGTATGCATGTATGCAAGACAGGTGGTGCACGCTTGCTTGAGAGCTTATGAACCAAGCCTTGCGTGCAACTACTTATGTCTGTCTGTCTGTCTGTCTGTCTGTGTGTGTGTGTGTGAAGGTTAATTCTGTGCGTGTGTATATATGTGTGCGAGTGCTGATGTACTTGTGGAAGTCATAGGCAGAGAGAGAGAGAAGGAGGGAGGGGGGAGGGAGGGGGGAAGGAGGGAGGGAGAGCCAGGCGAGGATGTGCTTGTTCATTTTGTACCGCCACTTCAGCCACTGTCTGGGCATGTGTTGTGTAGAGGGGGAAAAGGAGATAAATAAGGCTTTGGAGAGAGGGAGAGAGAGAGAGAGAGAGTTAGTTTAAGCATATACACACACACATACAGAGAGAGAGAGATAATAGAGACAGACGTGTGCCTCCCTGTCACATTCATGATACCACTGCAATGTGTCACCTGTCCCTCTCCACCCCCCAACCCCCTACACACTTCTTTTCTCATCCCCTACTCTCTCTCTCTCTCTCTCTCTCTCTCCCTCTCTCTCTCTCTCTCTCTCTCTCTCTCTCTCTCTCTCTCTCACCACACACAGTTATTGATATTTTACCACTTCAGACCCTCAATAATATAAACATGCCCTTTTTCTACCACTCACTTTTATCTTATCACATTTATCATATACCACGTCCAATCCTTTTTTTATCATTAACTCTTCTTTAATAACAACTTTCATCCCTGTCTGCTACTACTAAATACGTCCTCCTCTCCTTGACTCCTTTCCCCAAAACGGTCACATTACTACTACCACATTATTTCATATAACTCCCTTTTTTTTCTATCACTTCAACCATTACCAAACCACAAAACCTGTCAACAACACCATTATTACCTCATTCATAACATTGCCATCCCCAAAACAAATGCCAACACTGACAATTAACCACTGACAACCACCACTCCCACCATCACTGACAACCACTGCTACCATCACTGACAACCACTGATACCACCACTATCCTACTGCCACCACCACTACCGGTACCACATTTATTTCACATGGTCTACCTACTGTTTCTCCCTCACCACACCCTCATCACCACCACCACCACCACTCCCTCATATGACACCACCATTCTCTCCTTCCCTCCCTCACCACCATTCTCTCCTTCCCTCACCACCATTCTCTCCCTCACCACCATTCTCTCCTTCCCTCACCACCATTCTCTCCTTCCCTCCCTCACCACCATAACTTGTCCACGTGATGCGAACAAAGAGGGAAGCAGAGAGAAGACACAACCAAAATAGACTCCCAGGAAGATGAGCGAAACTGCAGACGCGTATAGCCTACAGTAAGTCAAGCCACACACACACATGTACACTCGCACACACACACACACATGTACACTCGCACACACACACACACACCAGCACGCATTCACGCACGCACCCATGAGGAGGGAGGTATTGTCTGTACGGTACTGTATCTACCATTTTAACAGTAAGGAAAAAAAGTACAGCAAAGATTAAGGCCTTCGCAAATAACTTAACCAGAACACTATCTACCCTTTCCTCATCAATACTGTACCTGGAAACAAAATTGAGATACAACAGGAGGGAGAATGAGACAGCGAGGAGGTAAACGTTAGGATACCCGAGCGATAAAATGATAGCAAACAAAAACGATCAGATGGTGAAGACTGCGAGTGAATAAATGAAGGAAGAGAGGCACGATAAAGGAAGAAACACTACAAAATAATAAGGGTATAGGCAAGCGACGCAATGACTAATGTGTGTAATAATAATAATAATAATAATAATAATAATAATAATAATTAAAAGTTTATTTCGTAAGGCAGCCAAGGGCTGAAAATATACATTATAAAATATACATTGTAAACTGGTGATAGGATAGATGATATTGTATGGATAAATGTAGATGAATGAACAGACATACACAAATACATTCTCGCACATATGCACATAATATTCATTCACACAAACCAGCACACAGACGTACACAGATACAATCACGCATGTTCGCTCATACATGGACATATATGGTGCCTATGTTTATTTGTGATTTTGGTTTATTAATGTAACTATTGTGGGAATTGGACTATTATTGTATCTGTCTGTCCTGGCTCTAATGGGTTTGAGTAGGTTATAATGACGGACGTGATGACGTGGTTTGGGTGTGGTGGGTGGAAGTAGGGTTTTATGGCGGGGATGGATTAGCAGCTGTTTGTCGAAGTCCCAAAGGAGCTGTTGGTGTCTGGTGGCATGTGTGTGTGTTCAGGGATTTTGAAGGGAGGATAACTATGTGTAAAAGAAGAGTCAATATCCTTGTTTCACACCACCATGGAAAGGACTCATAACAACGTGAATTGGTCTAATGTCAGGATAAGTAGGTTTTGTGAGGGGGAAAGTGTGAAGTGTTCGTCTCGGGGGAAGGTGGGGCTGGTGGGGGAGGGGGAAGATGGTGCTGGGGAGGGGGAAGGTGGGGCTGGTGGGGGAGGGAGGAGGTCTTGTCAGGTGTTATAGTGTGTGAATGTGGGAGCTAGAGGTGAGTGAGTGGGGGAGGGAGGAGAAAGTGATGATATTGATGATGAGGGCAATGGGTGATGAGGGGAAATGGGGGATGAGGGAGAATGGGGAAAGGAGTAAGGAGAAGTAGGAAGGGGTGAAATGAGGAACAAGGAGTGAGGAAGGTTGTAAAAATCAAGATCTAGAATAGTATTCTAGATCTTGGTAAAAATGACAGTGGACTGGATTGAAAGAAGATAAATAAGCATAAAAGAGGAAGGTGAGAGACAAAAACAAGCGATTGAAAGGCAGCAAAAAAAAGTGCAATTCAAGAAAAAAATTAGGAACGAAAGAATTAGAAGGTGGGAATAAGAAAAAGTGTACAGGCATTAAAAAAAAGGGGGTATAGTGGTGGTATAGTATAGGGATAAAGGAAAAGGAGTGCGGTGGGAATAAGAAAAGGTGTACAGGTATATAGTTAGTGGTAGTGGTGGTGGTGGTAGGGTATAGGGATGATGATGAAGAGTGAAGGACGAGGAGTGAGGTGGAGGCCAGAATGAGGACACCAAGGTAACTTAATCCCTCTATAACAGTGAACTCTTGAGCAGGACACGGATAGAGAGAGAGAGAAAGAGAGAGAGAGAAAGAGAGAAAGAGAGAAAGAGAGCGAGAGAGCGAGAGAGCGAGAGAAAAAGAGAGAAAAAGAGAGAGAAAAAGAGAGAGAGCGAGAGAGAGCGAGAGAGAGCGAGAGAGAGAGAGAGAGAGAGAGAGAGAATACACGAGTGATAGATGAGTTAGCAAGCGAGTGAAATAAAAAGACAATTAAGAAAGGAAGCAAATAGCTGGGTGAGAGTATGAGTGAAAGTATGTGGGTACGCAATACAAACACACAGACAGACAGACAGACAGACAGCGAGTGTGTGAATACGTAAGACAAACGGACAGACAGACAGCGAGTGTGTGAATACGTAAGACAGACAGATAGACAGCGAGTGTGTGAATACGTAAGACAAACAGACAGACAGACAGCGAGTGTGTGAATACGTAAGACAGACAGATAGACAGCGAGTGTGTGAATACGTAAGACAGACAGACAGACAGTGAGTGAGTGAAGGAGTGAATGAGCCACAAATCAACACGGGAAGGGAAAGTGCTCCAATATTTATGACCTCAGCTGAACGAACACCTATCATGTGTGTGTGTGTGTATGTGTGTGTGTGTGTGTTGTATTTTTCACCAGCATTTTCTCAATCGCTTTCCTTTGTTTCCTTGTTATCTCTTCCTTTCTCCCCATTCTCCTCTCTTCTCTTTTCTCCCCATTCTTCTCTCTTCTCTTTTCTCCCACATTCTTCTCTCTTCTCTCCCATTCTCCTCTCTTCTCTTTTCTTCCCCATTCTCCTCTTCTTTTCTCCCCCATTCTCCTCTTTTTTTCTCCCCCATTCTCCTCTCTTCTTTTCTCCCCATTCTCCTTTCTTCTTTTCTCCACATTCTCCTTTCTTCTTTTCTCCCCATTCTCCTCTCTTCTTTTCTCCCCCATTCTCCTCTCTTCTTTTCTCCCCATTCTCCTCTCTTCTTTTCTACCAATTCTCCTCTCTTCTTTTCTACCAATTCTCCTCTCGTCTCTTTTCTCCTCCATTCTCCTCTCCTCCTCCTCCTCCTACAAGATCGTGATTATCTCCTCTCCCTACAGCCCTCTTCTCATCCCTGTAACCTAACCTTTCCATGCAGCTAGCCACTCCCACCTCATCCCTCACACTCCCTTCTCAAAACACACCCACTCCTTTTCGTAATCGTCTTCTCACCATCTTTCCCTTCCCATCCATGTCTGTCTGTGTGTGTGTGTGTGTGTGTGTGTGTGTGTGTGTGTGTATTTTATTTCTGTCTGTCTGTCTGTCTGTCTTGTGTGTGTGTGTGTGTGTGTGTATTTCTGTCTGTCTGTCTGTCTCATCCAACATTGCAACTCATCCCCTCCCTTGCACTCTACCCCCACACACTAACCCCCCACACCCCCACCCCTTCACCACCTCTCCTCCCTCAGCACCCTTCACCTTGGGCCCCTCCCTCTCCCCCTCCCTGTCCCTGGTGGCTCCTTCTAACCAGCCACGCCCCAGCTCTCAAAACCGCAGGGCCTGGGTGCCTATCACTGGGCTGTCTGTGGGCATGGCATTAATTATAGCACCCAGACCAGGGCAGGGCAGGGAAGGGCAAGGAAAGGAAAGGAAGGGCAGGGAAGGGCAAGGAAAGGAAAGGAAGGGCAAGGAAGGGCAGGGAAGGGCAAGGCAGGGCAGACAAGAGCAAGGCAGGGCAGACAAGAGCAAGGCAAGGCAGGGAAGGGCAAAGCAGGGCAGGGCAGGGCAGGGCAAGGCAGGGCAGGGCTATTTACATCCTACACACGACCACCACAACTATGAGTAATTGCAATACTGAACTAAGTAAGAAGACTGACTGAGACAATGTTGCCAATACCCTTCAATTATTGTTTCATCATCAACTCTTGCCACCCTGTCCCTCCCTATCACACTCCACCCCCTCCTCCACCACCACCACCACCTCTATCATACGTGACCAAAGGCTCGTCGTTCTTTCTCTCACCATCAGTCGTCCATTTCAATTTCATCCCCTCTAGGCTATACGTCACCACTTCTCTTCTATCTCTTTTCCTCCCTCTATACCTCATCCTTCTTGCTCATACCAACCAAACTGTATGATGCCCCCTTCTCTCTTTTATGTCTCTTTGTCACTTGTCATGTCACCCCTTCATCATCATCTATCCCCTTTCCCGTATGTAATTAAGCCATGTTAGATCATGGTATCCTTGTACAGTAACTTACCCTTGGAAAACAGTCGTGTTCACTTTTAACAATTATTGCTCCACTGTCATTCGTATTACCCCTAACAGCATTGCCACCACTGTCACTTTTAATACATTCTTTTATCTGTGTGTGTGTGTGTGTGTGTGTGTGTGTGTGTGTGTGTGTGTGTGTGTGTGTGTGTGTGTGTGACTCAATTGCAAATCTGAATACAGAGATAGCCAATGTCAAGAGTTTTGAAGATATGAAATATTGTTTGGGTAAATATTTAAGAAAGAATAAAGAGATGATGAT
>JAWZYT010006276.1:0-12500 GCA_034508575.1 Petrolisthes manimaculis | reverse complement strand
CCCTCCTTTACCCTCTCCCTCTCCTTCACCCTCCTTCCCCCTTCTGCCTCTCCCTCTCTCCCTTCCACTGTCTGCCTGCCTACGTCCTCGCAAGGTCGTTCCTGTTTGCATGAGCGTGTGCATGGAGTGTGAGCGCATGTCCGTTTTCTTGTGTGTGTGTGTGTGTGTGTGTGTGTGTGTGTGTGTGTGTGTGTGTGTGTGTTGCGTTGCACAATGTTGTTCGAAAATACCCCCCACAAAGCTCAACACAGTCTCACCTTTGTGACTATCCTTCCCTTCCTACATGCCTGCCTCTCTCTCTCTCTCTCTCTCTCTCTCTCTCTCTCTCTCTCTCTCTCTCTCTCTCTCTCCTCTCTCTCTCTCTCTCTCTCTCTCTCTCTCTCTCTCTCTCTCTCTCTCTCTCTCTCTCTCTCTCTCTCTCAGCACAATATCTACAATAACACAGCTACCCTTTTCACTAGATACATCCCCTGAAAATTGTCGGCCTAGAGGACAATTACCGAACTAAAGACCGAGAAAGTAATACTATCAAACATATTACAATGAAAACAAAACTATGCCTTTACTGTCCCCACAGTGGCTAGGCTACATTAACAAGAGGTTACTAACACAAGCTCTGGGACATAACACTTTGGCTAGACACAACAAACAGCTGACTACATTTACTGCCCAGGAACAAAGAACCGGTGGCGGCATCTGGTAACAACACTAAGAGTAAACTTGTCAGTGGTACACAAAAATTCATGAATGGCAGAGTAACGTTTGTATCATATCCTGTTGTTGGTAACTATATTGGGATTGATGCCATAAGCCGCCATTTGTGTTTCGATACTTTGTTCCCAAACTGTACGGATGCACGCTCCCCCCACCTCCCCCCAAAAATGTCAAGGTTTACAAAATTGTCTGGTAGATTAAACACTTACAATCAAGGATAATAGACTATTATCCTTGCTTACAATAACATACATACAAGCTTCCTCTACAGCTCTCCCTGTTCTCTAACCAGGAGCATGGTGACTTAAGGGGATGGTATGCTTTTGTTACAATGGAGTGCCTTGATTCCTCCACAGTATGCCAGGAAACAAAACCAGAGGAACAAAATTTATAATGGTGACCTGTTGCTTGGAATAGTTTGGAGGAATAATTTGCTCCACATTTACCAACACTGCATCCTCCCCTTAAGGTGGTAATTCATCTTTGGTACATTGCAGTGCCTTGATTCCTCCCAATTTTTTTACTCGTACGGTACTGATTCTGTCACTAATAGGTTACTTACTCCCTCTATGTCTAACTTCATAATAACTGTGACTCCGATCGTTCATCTTTTTGGCTATCTCTGTCTATACAGTCTATATATTACACATCACTCCTTTCCTGTCCCATACTACATCCTTTCCTGTCCCATACTACATTCTTTCCTGTCCCATAGTACATCCTTTCCTGTCCCATACTACATCCTTTCCTGTCCCATACTACATCCTTTCCTGTCCCATACTACATCCTTTCCTGTCCCATACTACTCCTTTTCTGTCTCTTGTACTCTAACCTCAACTACACTCCTTTCCTGTCCCATATACTACATCCGTTTCTGTCTCTTGTACCCTAACCTTAACTACACTCCTATCCTGTCCCATACTACATTCTTTTTTTGTCCCCTGTACCCTACATTCCACTCCTTTCCAGTCCCATACTACTCCTTTTGTCTCTTGTACCCTAACCTTCACTACACTCCTTTCCTATCCCATACTACATACATCCTTTCCTATCCCAATGTTGTATCCCACCTCACGCTACCATTCCTTGCCTATGTCTGGCATGATACCCAACCCTGACGGGCCCTCCCTCCACTTGGTACCTTTCTGTCCATGTTTCTGTCCCTTCCCTCTTCCTTCCTGACCCCCTACCAAAGCTAACCCGCCCCCACCCCACCTGGTCCCTTCCCCTCCACCTATTCCTTCCCTGACATCACATGAGGAACTGGCCGGGCTATTTCGAGAGCTACAGTGGTGAGGGAATGACCTGCTACCCAGACCAGAGCAGACGAGGCACGAGAAGATCAGGATGCTGGATACAGAGGAATGGAATGGAAGGAAATAAACACACACACACGAGAGAGAGAGAACGCCTATGTAAGGAAATAAACACACGAGAGAGAACGCCTATGAAAGGAAATACACACAAACACACACACGAGAGAGAAAGAGAGAGAAAGAGAGAGAGAGTTGAACCTCAAGACTGGCATAAAACGTATATCCTGAGTCAGGACATAGGCTATATAAAAAGAGAACGAGTATAAAGGCAGACAAGAGTGAAGGGGAGAAATTAGTTTGAGGGGGTCGGGAATGGGAAACAGGAGGAATTGTACTGTACATAATAGAGGAATGCGGTGAAGTACATGAAGTGAGGGAATTATTTGAGTGAACGAAAGAATAAAAGGTAAAGGATGAATAGAGAAGGGAGATTAAAAGGGAGGACGAGCAAAAGTAAATAAAAAAAATAATGAGGGTAAAATCGTGGGTACAATGAGAGATTTATAATAACATATATGTCGGCTTCCCTTTCATCCACCCAGTTCTACATGTTGATAAATCGAAAGTTGAAAATCCGTGTAATAATAAGAATTCTATCAAGCAACACGTCTCCAGCGGAGTCTCGGTAGTAAAGACCATCTTCCCGGAGTACAATGGGTAGGTTAGAGAAGTGGTCCTACAGGTTCACAACTTGAGCAATTTCCTGTTGGCTGAGGGAAAGCTGTCAAAAGAATGTTAGTACTAAAGTTATCTCGTAAGACCTGTTGCCCATGTCGACTCTAGAGTGGACTGCCTGAGATTATTAAGGACCCTCTGTAACATTATATGATCGTGTATAAAACTGGGTGGCTTCTAATTCCTCCTAACTATACCACAAAACAGGCTCCTTCATCAGTATGGGTGGTGTGGTGTTTCGTAGTAATGTATGAAGAACTCGCTAACCTCCAACTTTCTGACTAGTAGATCACTTATTGGTCCCTCTTAATGTGGAAATCCTTTTGTGGGTGATATGAACGAAGTGCTACCTGGCTCTTCCTAATATGTCGGATCTGGAATTGGCTGAATGGAGTTAGTTACTGGTGGTGGGAGCGTCTTTTTTTTTTTCTCTCTTTTTTTGCCTTTTACTGTTCTGGTTGCATTCCTAACGTGTACAAACTTTGGCCTGAACGAAGCGGCAATAATTTGTGTTTACAGGAGGCGAGGAAAGACATCAGCATCATGACAGGGACAGGACCTGGTGTGTGTGTGTGTGGGTATAAGGGTTGTTGATACCGTAACCACAAGCACTCTTTCACAGATGTTGGTATTATACAGTTGACAGCACTTATAACTGGCACAGGAAAAGGGGACTGACAACGGTGACTGCTGTACTAGTTATAAGTGCCGGCAATTGTACACACGTCTTGGACCAGTGGTCTCCTTTCTTCCACTTTACAACACTTACACAGTATACACGTTTACACTTATACATAGTACGTTTGTTGTCAAAGCCACGTTCACAAGTTACTGCAGTGTTCCGGTGAGATAGAAAGGAGAGAAGAAGGAAGAAGATCAAAGGTACGATGAGGATGTTTAAAGGTGATGTGGCGTGACGGGGTGGGGAAGGGGAAGGTGGTGATAAGAAGCTGGGAAAGGGGATAGAAGGAGAAGGGAGACTGCATGGGATTGGTGAGGTAAAACAAGTGAAGTGGAGAAATATAAAATAACTATGGTAGGGAAATGAAAAGTGGAGACGTATAGTTATAGGCTGAGAGAAAAATAGGCAGATAGAGAGAGAGGGCGAGGAAAAAGAAATGGAAAAGGTAGAGGAGTGAATAAATCGACTGGAAGGATGAAAGAAATGAGAAATGGAGGAATGTTTTCATAGGGAGATAGAAGGTTAAAAATTAGGAGAGAGAACTGGCAGAGAAATTAATAAAGGGACTGAAAGGAGGAGAGGTAAAATGCGGGATGTTTTTAATAGGAAGGGAGAGAGAGAGGTTAAGGATGAGAAGGGAAAGACGTGAAGGGAAGTGGAGGGACGGGTTCTGTGTGATGGGTTGGCGTTATCTGATGAGACCCTGACTGCAGAGAAGAGAAGAAGGAGGAGGAGGAGGAGGTGTGGGACGAGGGAGAGTAGGCTAGGCTAGAGATGGAAGGGGCTAGACTAGGGGTTGTATCGGTGAGAATGAAGGGTGCGGCCAGAAAGGGAAGAGAATAAGAAAGGGTGGGGCAAGGTGGGGCGAGATGGGGCAGAACAGGGCAAAGCGGAGTGAGGTTGGATCGAGTTAGATTGGGTTGGGTTGGGTTAGTTGTATGATGTAGGGGCAACAGGGCAAGGCAGGTTATCGAAGCTGGAGGGATGGGGAAGGTAGATAGAAGAATAAAAGAGCCAATGTTTGTGGGATAGTGGGGAGTAACAAGGCGAGTGAAATGAAGGGGAAAATGATGTGTGGTGATAAGGAATATGAGCAGTGAAGTGTGGGGAAGAGTGAGAAGTTGTATGGTCGTCCCAGAGAAAGAAACATGGCAAGAAGTTCGAGACAAAATGAGAGAAACATGACAAAAAGTGTGAGACAAAATGAGAGAAACATGACAAAAAGTGTGAGACAAAATGAGAGAAACATGACGAAAAGTGTGAGACAAAATGAGAAACATGACAAAAAGTGAGACAAAATGAGAGAAACATGACAAAAAGTGTGAGAAAATAATGAAACATGACAAAAAGTGTGAGACAAAATGAGAAACATGACAAAAAGTGTGAGAAAGAATGAGAAAAGATGTTTGATAGTGCCAAAAGGAATGATATTTTCGAGAGAAGTGTGAGTCTGAGTGATAGCAGCAGCTGTATGAATGTGTCAGGGAGGAGAGTGAAAAAAAATAAAGCATGAAGAAGCATAAGAAAAGGGGTAAGAGAAGCACTAAGACGGTGCCAAGGCGTGACATACACAAGAGTGAAGTAGTGTGAGAAGCTGCAGGATGCCACTCACATTCCCTCACTCACTCACTCACACTCCAAGGCCACCATCACCAGCACGAGAGAGAGAGAGAGAGAGAGAGAGAGAGAGAGAGAGAGAGAGAGAGAGAGTCTGTACTTACATCGTTACAGAACTAGCAGTCTTCTTTCTACTACCCACCATCACCCTTCACTATCATCACCAGACATGACCTCACTATCCACAAACTATCACTGCTACCCATCACCACACTATTATAACCTTCACTATCACCACTATCCATCACCTCACTATCACTGCTATACCCATTACCACACTATTACAAATACCCTGAACTATCACCACTATCCATCACCTCACTATCACTGTTACCAATCACTATTACCAATCTGACTTTATTTACCTTCAAACAAGAACCATGATTGGGTAGTGTAAATTAATCGAAGGCTCAACCACAAATCAACAAACGATCATCAAAGACTTTTCTGGCCAACTGAACATGAAGAGCACCACAAAAACATCGCCTGTATCATCACACACACACACACACACACACACACACACACACACACACTAAATTAATCGAAGGCTCAACCACAAACCAACAAACGATCATCAAAGACTTTTCTGGGCAACTGAACAAAAACATCGCCTGTATCATCATCATCATCATCATCATCATCACACACACACACACACACACACACACACACACACACACATGCACACAGTAACAGCTCCTCCTTCATCACATTATCATTACAATCACTACTTAACGAATATCACTCATGACAGTTCATAATTTGCTTAAAACGGCCAAGCAAGGTCACCTTCACATTTATCAACATTTTATCAATATCAACACCACTCGACTCAACCTACCACACACACACACACACACACACACACACAAAAGAAAAGGCTGACATACAAAGCACTATTCCAACCAACACACACACACACAAAAAAAAAAAGCAGACAACCAAAGCATCATTTTTACCACTATCACACGTAACACAACAACTACCAACTGGACACACACACACACAAAAGAAAAAGCTGACAACCAAAGCACCATTTCTACCAGTACCACACGTAACACAACAACTACCATAATCACTAATACTCCTAACATGCACTCTTACCCACACTACCACGAAAGGACCAGAGCAAAGGGGCGAAGAAAGGCACTAGGCTAACCCAACGAAACCAAGGAAAGGGAGGGTAGGGTAGGGTAGTAGGGTAGAGTGGGGCGGGGCAGGACAGGGTAGGGGAGAGCAGTGTAGGATGGGGTTTGGTTTGGCTTGGCATGGTAGGGTAGAGCAGGATAGGGTAGGGTTTGGTTTGGCTTGGCATGGTAGGGTGGGGTTTAGTTTGGCAAGGCAGGGCTGGACAGGGTAGGGTAGGGTAGGATAGCGCAGGGTATGATGGGGTTTGGCTTGACTTGGCTTGGCAGGGTAGGGCAGGGCAGGGGAGGACAGTGCTGAGCAGGGCAGGACAGGGTAATAACATGTTGGAGTGTGGCCGACCTAAGTGCTCTTTCCAACTCCGGCCATCACCAAGTCACACTCCACCACATTCTTCACCACCATTAAGATCACTGAAGTCATCAACATCATCTCCACTCCCATTAACGTGACCATCATCAGTTCTTCTATTAATATCATTGCCACCATTAATATTAACACAAAAATGTGTCTGTCTGCCATCAATTAACAGTAACATTACTTCTACTGTCACTCTGTCACTCTTATCGTCATCTTCATCATGAACATCACAGTCATGGCTCTCTCTCTCTCTCTCTCTCTCTCTCTCTCTCTCTCTCTCTCTCTCTCTCTCTCTCTCTCTCAGCACGATATCTACAATAACACAGCTACCCTTTTCACCAGATACATTCCACCTTAACCTCCATTTCCTACCACCACTGCTAAGGAAAAGAAAAAAAAAAAGAGATGCATGGAAAGGAGCTTAAGGGGCGTGGCTCACACCATATACTGTACACTTGGCGGGAAAACATGGCGGGAACAGGACACGTGCTGGCCCTGAGATATGGCTCCTTGTGGCGGGCGTTTGATGGAGGAATTATATGGTAGTTGAGGAAATTGTGGTGGCGGGACGATTGTGGTGGTGGTGGCTGGGATGCGAGACACACAGAAGATGCTTGTGTTCTTGTTTGGTAGTGAGGGTGATGGTGGTAAGATGGTTGGTAGTGGTAATAATATGGTTGTTGTTGGTGGTGATAGTCTGGTGATGGTGGTGGTGATAGTGATGATAATGGATGATGGTCAGCATTGCGAAGGTGGTATTGATGACTGACTGTACGAGTAGTGATGGGGGTGAGGGCAGAGATGATGGTGATGGCTGTGATGGAAAGGGAAGTGATGACATAGGCGAGCAGTAAGTGATGGCAGGGTAGAGAGGTAGTAGGGTAGTGGTGGCAGGGTAGTGGTGGCAGGGAAGTTGGTGTTGGCAGAGCATTAAGTGGTGGCAGAGCATTAAGTGGTGGCAGGGTAGTGGTGGAAAAGGAGTTGATGTTGGCAGAGATGTACTGTAGGGTAAGTGGTGACAGAGCAGTAACTGGTGGCAGGGTAGTGGTGGAAAAGGAGTTGATGTTGGCAGAGATGTACTGTAGGGTAAGTGGTGGCAGAGGAGTTAGTAGTGGCAGAGCAGTAAGTGGTGGCAGACGACAAGGAATATTTCTGTGATGATGTGCCGTCACGCGAACCTCATACCGCCCAGACCACCCACCCTCATTGAACTGGCCACCCACTCCACCCACACTCACCCACCCACGATCATACCCACACCAAATCTTTCCCCACTAGCTGGCCACTGTCTCAGCTTACCCTCAAAACCCACACTACACTAAATAGTTACCCATTTCTCACCCACCAACCCTACCTACACCCACATAAACAATTCATCAACACCATTTCTCTACTCTTATTGGCATTCCACTCACCCACATCAGCTCTCCACCCACTACTACTTCATCCACAAAAATATCTTTAAATTCTCGCAAATCTATTCTCTCGCCAATTCAGTTCACCTCTGGAAATATCCACGCTACTCAACCACTCAATGTGTCAGGTTCTAGAATCTATCCTCACCACTCACTCATCATTCATTCACCACTCACACAATCTCACCACGACTCTATTTTATCATTCTGGTTCACCACTTACCCTCATGACTCATACTCACCACTATATATTCATCACTCATTACAATACACCACCATTATTCACCCTCACCTCTACTCATCATTCATTCATCACTTACCCTCATCATCACCCCTATATCTAACCACACATTTTTCATTGGTCACCCACACCACTCACCACACTTCCAACTTCCCCTGTACCCACTACCACTTTATCTACCCACGTCAGTCACCCTTTCAACCCACCCACTACACCCACCTCTGGCGCCACCATGACCACCAACCACCATCATACGTACACACACACACACACAGTCTCACCACCTCAGTCAGCGCTCCGGTTATCACACACCACCACCACCACAGCTCATCACTCATCTCCTTGGTCTAACACACACACACACACACACACACACATTCTCGATTATTGTCTTCAAAGTCCAAGTTAGTGAGGAGCGTTCGCCAATCAGTAATTTAAAAAAAATGCATACTTAACTTACTACTCCTGGTGCACTAACTCAATTATTTATTAACGTAACTATAGTCATTAAACTCACACGAACACATACATATATATTATTTACACCAAATTTTGATACACAATTGCACTCACATGATACGTGTGGAAGTCGATTAAATTTCCTGTGTAGTTCATGAGTTTCTACACATACTACGAGAGAGAGAGAGAGAGAGAGAGAGACATAGCTAAAGTGTCCCCTGTACCGTATCTCCGTCTTGTGCAATCCCCTCCACCGATCACCTCTGAACTATATAGAGACCATGAGACCAACCCTTCCCACTCCTCAAGGTCACATCTCCTTCCCTCGCCATTCCTTACATTAGTCTAGCAGCTCGTACCCCGCCCCGCTTCCCACGTCCGTCCTCCCTCCCATCTTGGCTACATTAGTCTAGAGACTCTTTTATACCAACGTAGGCTATAATTATGCAATCCCCAACAATAGCCTCGTACTCCTCTTTCCAACTAGGCCAAAATCTTTCTAGCAACACTACATCTTCATCTTTTCCCACTCTCACATTCTTTCAGGAGGCAATGATAAAAATAAAAAACCTTCTACTCAAATATCTGCTTCGAACTCAACTCTATTCCACCCTTCTATCAATCCCTTACTCCTTATTCACTCCTCCTTACTTTACAACACTCGTATATTATTATTCCCTCCTCCCACCCCATCAATAAGGCTACACCAGTCCAGCAACTTTTGTGAGACCCTGAGAATTATTGTGTGAAGATTGCAGAGATGTTGAACACTTCAAGGTGTTAGTTGCATCCTTTATGACGACACCTTTATTTATATACACACACGTTGCTATTTGGAGTGAGCAGCTATACAGTACTTTCATTATTCACAGACAACATCCTGGAACAGTAGGCTATGGTCTAGGGCTTCTAGCCATTCCACGATGGGGCGGAAGTGTAGTACAACTTTCGCCCCGTGACTGCATCTCTCCTCTGCTCCCGTTTATAGCAGTCTCAAAGAAGCAGGCACATACATGACTACTCTGCCCATGGTCTACCTCCCCCTCCCAACATAATATTAATAATGACATCCCGGGCACAACTCACTATGAGGTGACACATCATACAAACACGTCAAGAAGAAGTAGCCTACACAGCAATTCTCGTTAACAGACCAACAAAAAATTAATAAAAATCTGTTCTCTAGCAAATGTATTATATAGGCAAACTGTATGTGATATCTGCTGCTGTCTCTAACACCCTAATACAAATATAAAAAAAATAAAGATGAACTGTGGAACAAAAGAGGAATTGCTTGAGGGTGATGATGGCGTTTAGCCTAGTCTGTTGTATAGCCCGGAGCTCATCGGACTAGAGGAGTAGGGGCCGCGTAGAATGAAATATAAACCTATACATGTCCAAGTAAAGTTCTGGTGGTGAAGGAACATAATTAGCTGCCAGCTCGTATATTAATAATCTCAGACGACGAGTGACAACTACTACTACTCAGGGTGTCAGCAAGGCCAACACGATGAGACATTAAGTGAGCTGGGCCCAACTCAGCACTTGATTGCCTCTTCTTTCTCCAGTGTACAGTAAGTATGTATATATACTGTATATATACGTATGGTGCAGCAGACGACATAACTAATTCAATACAGTATAGTGCACACCCCGTTTGTCATCAACTTTTCCCGCAAAGGTTAAGGGACCCGGTGATGTAGTCAGAAAATTAGAGTTAGCCTATACGAGTCCTTCAAATATTGCCACTAAACACACGCACGCACACACACACCTATAGGGAAGGAGCTTGTTTCGTGGTATGGTCAAGAGGGAATCAGAAGCCTCCAATTTGCATACACGTTCACAGGGGCCTTAATAAACGGGTACGGTACTATAGGATTAATGTATTGGCTAATTTGCATCAACTAATTTCTCCAAACTGTTCCCTAAAACAGGCTGCCTTAATTTGGTCGATTTGGTCCGTTTCTCACATCTATAACTTTACTTTATTTTTATTTTTATCGGGCACATACTATATTTACACTTATATTTGATCCTGTAAAGATAAACAACTGCAAAATATGTCACAGCTTCGAAACTTTAATAGCCTATATCGGACAAAACTTTAGCCACCAAGTCAGCCAACACATTATTCTGTGACTCTTGGAAATATTTGTAGTGACCTGTAGGTTACCTATCAGTTCCTTCCCTTCTACTCCACTGTTTGGCACAACATCATTTGAAAGTATATATATATTCAAATGAAGAAGCAAAATATTATACTTTATCCTCTTCTGATAATACAAGAGTAAGGGAAAAAAACGAAATAGGCAGACAGTAGAGATATCTTTTGAAGTGTGTCCCACTCATTTTATTTCTATTTTTTCTCTCAGACTGACGATAATGAACCGAACCCAAGTCAGCTGTCATCAAGTCATCAACACCCTTTCATCAACCACTCATATGTTATTATTTACTCATTATATATATATATATATATATATATATATATATATATATATATATATATATAAACAAATTAATCTCACTAAGTACAAACCCCAGGGTGCCAGGAGGGTGCCAGGGAGAGGGAGAGTGGTTGTGAGGGTGGGGTGGATGGGTAGGAGAGGGGAGAGCTAGCGTCGGCTGGGCGGGAAGTGTCAGGCGCCATCAGTGGGTTGCCAAGAACAGTATTCCGTCACACGTATATTTACCCCGCATCTCCCCCTTCCTCTTCCCTCCTCCCCTGAACACACACACACACACACAGGGAAAGAGGTGAGGCACCCTAGTGTAAATGCTGCCGCCGGCACGAATTATGAAACAAATCTATGTAACTAATATACTGTAGGTGTTGGTATTGAAACACCAGTTATAGCTCTTCACCAGACCCAGAATCTTATAATAATTATATAAACACACCTTAAGACAACAGTACAGATACAGATGTTAGGTCGTAACATTAGATAGATTGTAGATTAACACATAATTTGTAGTTGTTGAGTGAGAGGGGTCTTTACTGTTTCTTCAGGCCAAAGACCTTTGACGTCAACAAGAGTTCGAGAAACGTTAGGAATAACTTAAATTGCCTTTCTATCTATCATACAGTTTCATGCAAAAGTTTTGATATACATAAGGAATATTCAAGCCAATAATTATCCCTTGTTATCATCTACTCATACGACAGTTTTGGTTTGATAAGAGATACTATTTGAAACCATTAAAACATTACTGCTAGACTAATTTATTATTAAGTCAGTGTAATCTCATCCATGCAGCTCACTACTAGAGGGAAGTTGTCACGTGTTTACCTATGTCACCCTAATGTGTATAGAAAGTTTTGCAGGCAACTGTACATAAGTTAATGAAGGAGCCTCACGCGACGGTGTGTGCTAGATAATCTTTCTTTACCACACCTAAAATAAACAAAATAATAATACAGATAGCAAAAAAAAAAAAAAAAAAAAAAAAAAAAAAATATGAAATTCTCTCCCTTGACTCGAAATTCCATGAATGGAAGTGAAATAATGCCTGTGACTGTATAGAAAAGGAACACACAGCAAGAAAAGGAACACACAGCACGAGGCAATAATAAGGAAGGAGCCAGAGGAGGAAGAGGGGTAATCAGCCCGCCCTCCACACCGTAAATAATATGTAGAATGACTATGATAAGATAAAGCAGTGATAGCTCTCCTCCTCCTAGTCTGTGTTGCCACTTCTACACTTCACCACACGACACCACGCTTCACCACACCACCACATGACATCACACTTCACTACACCTCATTCTTACCACACCAATCTTCACTCATCACTTTCATCATCACACGCCATTCTCATGTTTCACCTCATTCTGGTCCTCACCACACTTTATTACACCTCACTCTCAC
>JAWZYT010006275.1:92500-94760 GCA_034508575.1 Petrolisthes manimaculis | reverse complement strand
CTACTACTACTACTATTACTACTACTACAACTACTACTACAATTCTCCTCTTACTACTAATACTACTCTCGTATAACTACAACAACAACAACAACAACAACTACTGTCTCAAGATACACACACACCCACGAAACTTTAATCATACAAAACAAAACACAGTCTCTACAGAAAACCAAACATCTGACCACCATCCACTTCCCTGAGAAAATAACAAAAAGAAAAGAAAATAGCAGTGTGGCTTTTCACTTTTTTTTTTTATATAATTTTGTTTACGTTTGTTTATTTTTGTTTATGTTCATCTTACCCCCTGGATGGATGGATGGATGGATTTAGATATAAATTACTTATTCTTTTTTATATTTTTTTGTTATTGTTGTTGTTGTTGTTGTAGTATTTCTTGTACGTGTTGTTGTTGTTATTGTTGTTATTATAGTTTGCTCACAAGGCCAATAATTTCCTGTTAACTCTCTCACAAAGAACTAACTCTCTCTCTCTCTCTCTCTCTCTCTCTCTCTCTCTCTCTCTCTCTCTCTCACACACACACACACACACAAAGGACTAACTCTCTCTCTCTCTCTCTCTCTCTCTCTCTCTCTCTCTCTCTCTCTCTCTCTCTCTCTCTCTCTCTCTCTCTCTCAGCAACCTCCCCGTGTGTCATATTTCCACATATATCTCCCCAACACGTGTGATCTCACCTGTGGAGTCTCAGAGGAAATGCCATAAGCGCAGGCCTCGATTTAATTTACTCCTATATTTTTCGTGCCATAAGCAAAATTACAAAACCCTACATTAAAATTAAATTATCATCCTCCCTTTAATAACACTACATCTATCTATAAATATAATACATAGATGAGAATTTTGTTCCATAAAACACTATATACGAATTTGGGAGCCCATAAAAATTATAATAAGTAGTCAAGTGAGTGTTAAAATAGTTAGCCCTATTCTTTCACGTTTTCTCTTAACGCTATTATTTACAGAAAACTTATTTATTTCTCTGTCAATGATAATAATTATAGCCAAGTTCATTCAGTTCCACAATGAACACACATAAAAAAAAAAATACACAACGAATAACCGCACGCAAACTTTGACAAACGAATACGAACGAAATACACTGAATAATAATAATAACATGATACAGGAGTGGTGATAGACAGGATGAGAGAGAGAGAGAGAGAGAGAGAGAGAGAGAGAGAGAGAGAGAGAGAGAGAGAGACCGTGCATGGCGTGATAAGGAGATAAAAAGGTGAAACAAGGAAGACATACCTTTTAAATTGATAAGCCAATGCCTGATGATAACCTATTGATAAACTTATATATAACCCGATAAACTTATATATAACCCGATCGTCTGTCTGTCTGTAGGGAGGTTACATGCCTTCAATGTGTGCCTATAATAAATTATACTGTATCCAATACACACACATACACACACACACACACACACACACACACTCTTCTCCCCACCAGACAAACCCACCGCTCCCAACAAGATAAACCATACCAAAACAAAACCAACTCTATACTTCTCCCTACCAGACAAACCCACCGCTCCTCACGACACAAACCAAAACAAACTAAAAAAAAAAACAACCTCTTCTCCCCACCAGACAAACCCACCGTTCCCCAGAAGACAAACGGGCAGCGAGGAAATGCCCTTACTGTGCCAAGGTATACGTCAGCACCCCAGCCTTCAGCCAACACATGAGGACACACAACCAAGGGTGCAAGTGTACCACGTGTGGCAAGTGCTTCTCCCGACCTTGGCTGCTGCAGGGACACATCAGAACACACACAGGTGAGTTATCAAAATACAACCTTATGTATACGTGTCATAGACGGTGTAATATAATGATGTTCTCAATCTGTATAATGAATTATTTATACACTGTACTAAAGTTGGAAATTTGAAATAAATGGTGACTATATATATTATTGTTAAGACCAGCTAGACTACCTCGCTTGAAGTGTAAGGTATAGGTCTGTGTGGAGTCTCTATCTATGTCACTCTAAGTAATTTTTTTTCTTCTTCTATGTATACGTGACAATTAATTTCTGACACACACACCCGTAACCCCCGTGTGTCGCAGGTGAGAAGCCGTTCAGGTGTAGCAGGTGTGGCAAGGCGTTCGCTGACAAGTCCAATTTACGAGCGCACGTCCAGACCCATTCCAGCGTGAAGCCTTACACGTGTGGTCGTTGCGGCAAGTCGTTCGCTCTTAAGTCGTATCTCTACAAGCATGAGGAGTCGTCT
>JAWZYT010006275.1:50000-85000 GCA_034508575.1 Petrolisthes manimaculis | reverse complement strand
CTTGAATGTGTACAAGTGAGTATATAAGAAAGTAAGGAAGGGGGTGAAGTGGATAGTGAGAGTAGGAAGGAAGGTTGTCTGACCTCTAAGACTACCCAACACTTTTTGCTGACTTGTTGCCAGGCTATACAAGGAGGCCTACAGTCTAACTAAATAAATATAAGGTGTATAGAACAGCGTTGGTAAATCTGGACCAACTGATTCCTCCAAACCATTACGACTATAACCAACAGGATATCATTAGTTTTGTCAAGCTGGTCCTGTTTCCTGGCATACTTTGGAGGAATCAAGGCACTCATGTACCAAAAGTGTACAGCCACTCATAAAAGTTGTTTAACACACACACACACACACACACACACACACACACACACACACACACACACACACACACACACACACACACACACACACACACACACACACACACACACACACACACACACACACACACACACACACACACACACACACACACACACACACACGAACTTTTATGAGTCACTGTATACTACCCTCTTAAATAGGTCATTTGGTGTGTTCTAATTTTATAACTACTGATTCCTTCACATTGTATCAAGGACTAACAACAGACACTCTCACCAATGTTGCTCAATTTAATATTATAATGCAAAACTGAATGGCCTATACCTAGCAATTGAAGACACAGTATGCAGACGTTGTTATTACTGGGTTGACCTGTTGTTTACAAATTAGAGGGTCACTTATTATTGTCCTTCAAACTATACCACGAAACGGATTGCCTCGGTATAATTGAGTATTGGATTTTGTTTTGTGGCATTAGTTTGGAGGAATTGTATGCTCCAAATTTGCCACTATATGACCACTAAATCAACTACAGTAATTATGGTACCTCGTTTTTATGGAGTAGTTTGGAGGAATCAGAAGCTCCAATTAAAGGGGAAAGTTTGTGTTGGTTAATCTGGAGCAACTGAATCCTCCAAACTATTCCAAGCAACAGAACACCATTAATTTTGCTCCTTTGGTCCTGTTTCTTGGCATACTTTGGAGGAATCAAGTCACTCCAATGTAACAAAAGAGAATTACCCCCTTAAATCATCTCGTTTCAAGGAGTAATTTGGAGGAGGAATCAGAAGCTCAAAAAAAAACATGCCCCACCCCTAAAAAAAAAAAAAAAAAAAAAAAAAAACTTCTTCACTTCATTATACCCTCTTCAATTCTCTCTTCCTCAAATGGTATATAATCTGAATCTCCAGTGTGACCCAAGAAGGTACCTACCTATATATAGTTAGTGAGTTAGTTATACATTATGACCTGGAACACCTTGAATCCCACAAAACAAACATTGGAGGAGGGAGAGGAGAGAAATTGAGGTCATTGGTGTATGTACGTGTACACTTCATTCATTGATTTATTTTTTTTGTCTGTCTCTCTCTCTGCCTCTGTCTCTGTCTATGTCTCTGTGTCTCTCTCTGTCTGTCTGTCTGTCTCTGTCTCTGTGTCTGTCTCTGTGTCTCTCTCAGTCTCTCTCTTTTTTTTTTTTTTTTTTTTTACGTCTGGCCATCTTAAAAGTATATAAAATTTCCCGCCTTAATGACACCAAGTTTCCCGCCAACAGGAGAAATGCATCAAACTCGCCCTCATCTTCGTGGTGGCGGGAATCATCACTGTCATGGCCCTCCTACAGTCCATGATGAAGACGAGCAATGTATCCGGCTTTATGAGTGAGTAATAATGTATAAAATGTATCCGGCTTTATGAGTGAGTAAAAATGTATCCGGCTTTATGAGTGAGTAAAAATAATGATGCCTTGATGTGTGTGTGTGTGTACGTGTGTGTGTGCGTGTGTAAAGAAAAAACACACACACTCAAGAGAGAGATGAAAGAGTATGAGTCAACCTAAAAATAACACACACATGCGCGCGCGAAAAAAGAAAAGTACGAGTAGCCAAATAAAAAAAAAAATGAGAAACAATAATAATAATAATAATAATAATAATAATAATAATAATAATAATAATAATAATAATAATGATAATAATAATAATAATAATAATAATAATAACAATAAAAATAATAATAATAATAATAATAATAATAATAAAAATAATAATAATAATAATAATAATAATAATAATAATAATAATAATAATAATAATAATAATAATAATAATAATAATAAAACAAAACTAAATGTGTTACAGGAACGTTGATAACAGTGCTTCTGGTGTTACTAATATTTCTGGTGCTGGAGTCGTGTTACCGGAACAACTACAGCGGCAATAGTGGTGGTGACTCATCTGACACTTCCTCCAGTTACGGTGACGCCGGCGACCACAACGCAGCGGATCGCACAGACAACACGACCCCCTCCAACAACCTGCCGCCCCCTGACTACGAACCCCCTCCCAGCTACGAAGATATGATGGCCTCTGGGGAACTCTATCCTCCTCCTCCTCCTCCTCTGAAATTACGATCCCTAGATGATCCCTTGTACTACCCTCCCCTGGATGGGTCAACTCTAGTAGCGGATAACGAGCCTGTGTTCTTCGATACTTTAAATACACACTCACACCCTTCAATGGACAGTGAGCATAGGTTCTTCGACAGTTTAGAGGGACATAGGCACCCTTCATTGGACAGCGAGCATAGGTTCTTTGACACTTTAGAAAGACACTCGCACACTTTAGAGGATAACGAACACATGCATGCACTCGACGGCCCCGTGCATGACGTGAGAGAAGCCACACACAACACTTCTGCTGGTGGTGACGACTCCCAACACCCAGACGACGACGACGATGACCCCACGCCTCGTCAGGGTAAGTACTCATTCTCGGATCCTAATCTGAGATACAATCCAGTGATAATATTTTTCCTGTATAGTTGGATACATGAATGGGTGGTACAGCCCAAGCGATAGATGGTCAGTTTCTCCCAATATCATGTTCCTTAGTGCCAAATAGGAGACATCAAGGGCAGGAGTTAGTATTGAGGATGGTGATAAAATGAAAGTACCTGATAATAGACACTGGTTACTCAAATGGGACAAATATCTTTCACCTGGGTTGTACCCCCCATTCCTGTGTCCAACTGTACCTGCTTTCCAGATCTTACATGTGGTAGTTAGTTAGGTAGTACTTTTTGAAGGGGTTATAGTGTTAAAAGTATTTGTTTTGGCACGAAATATGATGTAGATTACTGTATTCTCTTCCTTATTAAACCAGAGAGCTAGTTATCCTTCAGAGTCTAGTGATGGTGATAGTGGTAATAGTGACAAGAAAGTATAAATGTACAATATATCATTACGCCTCAGATCCTGGTGGTGGTGGTGGTGATGGAGTACAAAATAATGAAAATAGTATACTTATAACTCCTAGTCCAGCAGTGATGGTGGTGATGAAAGGAAGGTGTAAAATGTATATAATATCTAACCTTACTACTAAAACAGATACCAACGTTACCCCTCATACAGATTCACATGATGGTGGTGGTGTAAGGAAGGTGTAAATGCATATAATATCTAACCTTACAACTAAAACAAATATCACGTTATCCCTTCATGCAGATTCCCGTGGTGGTGGTGGCGAGGTACAGATATCAGTGGAGGGGTTACCAAGTTATGAAGAGGCCATGGGACTCTCGACTGTGGGACCTGCCAGCGCTCTCTACGTCCCCAGTACCACCAACACACACCAGCGGGACCTCATTCTCTTCATGTGATTTAGATTATAAAGGGAAGGATATCACAGGATCTACCTTCAACCTAGAAAAATCGCCCTGTGTTGTTAGTGTGATGGTGGTGATTTAAGGGGAGAATATATAACAGTGTTGGTAAATCCGGAGCAAATTATTCCTCCAAACTATTCCAAGCAACAGGCCACCATTATTCTTTTTTGGTACACACATTGGAGTGCCTCAATTCCTCCATCGTGTAACTATTATCATCGTCGTAGTGTTTGATGTCTCACGGGGTTTATTATAAGATTAAAGTTAATATAATATTTTACTATTTCGGTGAATAAATATTAATGCAATTTCTATAACAAGAAGTACTAAATAAAAATGAAAACCTAATATGTCTTTTATCATAATTTTGCTAATAATAACTCTGGAATAATGTGGATTTTTTTCTATTATAATTTAAATTGTTTGGTGTTGGTGGTCTTCTATCTTAATTTTGCTAATAATAACTCTGGAACAATGTGTGTGTGTGTTTTCTATGATGATTTAAATTGTTTGGTGTTGGTCTAAGTTCATTCACTTGTCCCCTCCTCTGCTCTCCTGTTTCTCCATCAATCCTATATACCTTACACTTTCTCTGAACCCTGCACTTACTTACTTTCACCCTCTCCACCCACTCACTCTTCCCTTTCTTAGCCTCGTTTTCCTCACCTCTCTTCCCTTCCCTTCCCTTTCCTTTTTTCTCATTTATCCTTTCCTTTCCTTTCTCAATCTCACATTTTCCTCACCACTCTTCCCCTCCCTTCCTTTCCCTTTTCCATACACTTATCCTTCCCCTTTCTTTGCCTCCTACTCTCCACATCTCTTCCCTTCCCTTCCCTTTCCCTTTTCCACACTTCTTCTTTCCTTTCCTTGCTCAACCCCACATTTTTCCCCTTCCCCTTTCCATCCTTTTCCTTTCCCCTCTTATTTTAACCATTCATTTTCCCTCCCTCTCTCCCTCTCTTCCACGTTCCCCACTTATCCTTTCCACTTTCTCTTATAACTCTACATTCCCCCCCTCTCCCTTCCCCTTCCCTTACTCACCCAACCATCTGTGAGACCTGACCTGGCTGGCCTACCTCCTCTCCCTGACCCTCTCCCCGACCCTCAGTCTACTACTACTACTATTACTTCACCTTGCTCTTGTTTCCTTCCTTCCCTCACTCCCCTTTCTATCTACTACTACTACTACTACTACTACTACTACTACTACTACTACTATTACTTCACCTTGCTCTTGTTTCCTTCCTTCCCTCACGCCCCTTTCTATCTACCTCCCAACTCTCTCTCTCTCACTCCCTTACCTAAAAAAAAACATGATATTCCTCTATCCTCCTACTTCCTACTCTCTCTCTCTCTCTCTCTCTCTCTCTCTCTCTCTCTCTCTCTCTCTCTCTCTCATCATTATCGAGGCACAGTTTGGAGGAATCAGCAGCCTCCAATTTACACTCAACAATACACAGCCCATGCACTTTACTGAAATCTCCTGCACCTTCGTATTACGGTAAGTTGCACCTGCCTCCTTCACCTCAGTAGACACACATTCTCATTCCCCAGGTGTGGTCGACTTGGGGCCATTTACTCTTTCTACATTTACTCTTTTTACATTTACTCTTTCTACATTTACTCTTTCTACATTTACTCTTTCTACATTTACTCTTTTTACATTTACTCTTTTTACATTTACTCTTTTTACATTTACTCTTTCTACATTTACTCTTTTTACATTTACTCTTTCTACGACGATCTCACTGTTAAATTTATGCTATACTCGAATTTTTTACTGCATCACATATAATTATAACCCGTTCTGAGCAAATCACATAATTATACCGTATAATATCCCAAGCAAGCTAGATAAACAAATGTAAGTTGCCCTGGAAATAGAAATCTATAATATATGTGTATCTGGGTGTAATCTCACGAGCCAAGACTTTCCTGGGAACAAAAAGAAAAAAAAAGTGGTTATATCAGATTGACTATTCTTCGGGATTTGACATCGTCGGAGCCCAGTGCAGTGAGTCTGTATATTTAGAAGCGGGGGTGAACTGGTAACGGAGCTCAGTGTTACGCCAGACACGAGAGGGTGAACACACGGCCCCCTCCTCTCCCGACTTGCTTCTGGCACTACCACCACTATCTCCTCTTCCACGACAAAATGAGTGAGTACATTAATCTTATTGGACTTTATGAGCGTCAATATGAGGGTGTTTAATCCCACAACAGTCGTGAGGGGTCCACAATTTCTCGTTTTTATCACCATTCGGGAGACTTGAAGCGTAAGTGAAGTAGTGATCTGGTTGGGATTCACCCCGAGTTCACGGCCTCAAGTACTACATGTAGGTGTGAAGAAATTATTACCGTCCTCTGTACAATGTGTGTGTGTGTGTGTGTGTGTGTGTAGTGGTGCATGGTGACGTGTGTGTGTAAGGGGGGGGGGGTAGTATTGGTGACATGTGTGTGTGTGTGTGGGTAGTGGTGGTGATTATGATGGTACATGGTGACGTGTGTGTGTGTGTAGTATTGGTGATTTGGTGACGTGTGTGTGTGTGTTTGTTTGGGTGTGTAGTGGTGGTGACGTGGTAGTGGTGGTGACGTGTGTGTGTGTGTGTGTGTGTGTGTGGGAGGAGGGTATGTCGGGTTGGGTTCCTGTTTGGGGCTAGGGAAGTGGGCGAGTGAGTGAGCGACCTTCACACACACGCGCACGCGCGCACACACATACTCATAAACACACATACACACACACACACACACACACACATACATACAGATACACTCATACCCTTTCAAACACATCTCACACAAACACAAACACACCTGCAGACACACACACAGACGGACACACACACACACACACACAGGTGCACACGCCTTAAGCAACTCCATCATTACCTCTCTCTTTCCCGTCATTTCACAAGTGTTTCAGTGATTCTCTCTCTCTCTCTCTCTCTCTCTCTCTCTCTATCTATCTATCTATCTATCTATCTCTCTCTCTCTCTCTCTCTCTCTCTCTCTCTCTCCTTGCCTTATGGCCTTTCTTGTTTTGCACTAAGATGTATATAATTAACTTTGCCTTGTACCCTCCATCCTCCTCCTCTTCCTCCTCCTCCTCCTCCTCCACATTCCTCCAAACTATGACACGAAACAAATCCCCTATAAGTAACATTTAAGATTATCTGTTTCCTGGGATAATTTGGAGGAATCAGTAGCCCTCAAATTTATAAATAAAAAAAATAAAAGTTTTTCCCTTAAGTCTACAATTGCAAACCAAACAAACTTCACAGACCTTGATACCACTATTTTTTTTTTCCTGACAAACCCTCTCGATACTAATTATTTATCTATTCATTTATTTATTCATTTATTTATTAATTTATTTATTTATTCATTTATCTATTCATGTATTTATTTATTCATTTATCTATTCCTGTATTTATTTATTCATTTATCTATTCATGTATTTATTTATTCATTTATCTATTCATTTATCTATTCATTTGTACATTTATCACATAGGTAGAGAGGGAGGTGGGGAGGTAGGTAGAGAGGGAGGTAGAGGGGGAGGTAGGTAGAGAGGGAGGTAGAGGGGGAGGTAGGTAGAGAGGGAGGGAGGTGGGGA
The DNA here is from genome assembly GCA_034508575.1 of Petrolisthes manimaculis. Lineage (NCBI taxonomy): Eukaryota > Metazoa > Arthropoda > Malacostraca > Decapoda > Porcellanidae > Petrolisthes > Petrolisthes manimaculis. Next base: position 77,673 of record JAWZYT010006275.1, on the reverse strand, counting down.
GGTAGGTAGAGAGGGAGGAGGGAATAGAAGGAAAGTCAGGAGGGAGGAGGGAGGGAAGAGAAAGGTAAGGAGGGAGGGAGAAGGAAGGCAAGGAGGGAGGGAGAAGGAAGGTAAGGAGGAAGGGAGGAGGAAGGTAAGAATGAGGGCGTTTCCTTAATAAGAGGGTGTGAGGCAGAGCGTGAGGTGAGGTGAGGTGAGGCAGGCGTGGTGATTATTAAGCTACAATGATTCCTCCAAAGTATGCCACGAAACGGAACCAGATTAAAGAGGGTGCGGGAGTAGGGGACAGGCTTAGGGTGGGGGTTTGGGGGGTGCGGGAATAGGGTAGAAAGCCTATCCCCTATTCCCGCACCCCCAAAGCCTGTTCCCCTATTCCCACACACCCCAAACCAAAACCAAAGCCTGTTCCCTACTCCCGCACCCCCAAAGTCTGTTCCCCTACTCACTCACCCATCTAAACCCCCTCTTCAAGCCTGTCCCCCTATTCCCGCACCCCCTTAATGAGGCAGGTAGACAGGTAGGCACTCAGGCAGGTAGACAGGTGTAAGGAAAGTGCATATAGGCGTCAGATAATGTCGATAAGCAGTTTATATATTTTTTTTCCTTTATTACAACCAGTTTCCTGCCGTTAACACAAGGCCACCATACAAGAAAATCAGATTAAGATAAGAATAGAGAGAAAAAAAAGAAAGAACAGGGACAGGTAAGCAATTTCTCCCTCCCACACACACACACTCGCACATACACACACACACACACACACACATTCGCCCATAAGAAGTTATTGTGAAACGGGTACATATAAGATCTGTGTGTGTGTGTGTGTGTATGTATGTATATGTGTGTGTTTGTGTGTGTAAAGTTTCGTACGGGGAAAATTTTATGTTGGTAATTCTGGAGCAACTGAATCCTCCAAACTATTCCAAGCAACAGAACACCATTACTTTTGCTATTCTGGTCCTGTTTCCTGGCATACTTTGGAGGAATCAAGGCACTCCAAAGTACAGTTGCCAAAAAAGGTATTGCGACAACTATCGATACAATATTAATTATATTAATGTCCATAGTCGTTTGTAGGGATTATAAATATGTATTACAGAAGGATGTGTATATTTCCTTCTGTTATACATGCTATATTATAAGTATGTATTACAGAAAGATGTGTATATTTACTTCTGTTATACATGCTATATTATAAGTATATGTATTACAGAAGGATGTGCATATTTCCTTCTGTTATACATGCTATATTATAAGTATATGTATTACAGAAAGATGTGTATATTTCCTTCTGTAATACATGCTTATAGTCCATACAAATCGTTGTGGATATTACTATGGTTAAAGTTCTATCAAAATGAGTAGCAATACCTTTTTTGGCAACTGTACCAAAAAAGAATTACTCTGTTAAAGCCAGCCTCTCTCTCTCTATATATATAATCAATGCCGTTATTTTCACCAATCACTCATATATATAACAAGTGATATTTCTGGTGGTTCAGAGGGGTATTATTATGTATATACCACACACACATACACACACACAATTCCTATACATACACATTCACAGACTACCTTCCATACACACACACACACACACAATTTCTATACATACACATTCACAGACCACCTTACACACACACATAAAGATCACTTGTACACACACACACACACACACAATGTACAGTATATATATATCTTCCTACCTACACATACACTTTCACAGACCAGACCACCTTACACACACACACACACACACACACATACACAAAGATCACTTCCACCCACACACACACACACATACACACACAGAAGAGCACTTGTTTTCTGTTTAAGTCCAGCATCATCATCATCATCATCATCCTTTCTCTCTCTGCCTCCCCCCCTCCACACACACACATTTCATATCTTCCTACACACATACACAAATACACACATACACATACACATAATATTTTCCTACACACACACACACACACACACATTACATACGCATTATAGTTTCCTACACACTCATTATATCTTCCAACACACACACACACACACTCATTATATCTTCCAACACACACACACACACACACACTCATTTTATCTTCCAACATACACACACACACACAATAATCAACAAGTAACGTATAGGGTAGGCAAGCTATGATAAGGTATACAGACAGCAAGCAGGGAATCAATTCAAGAACCATACAGCTGTTACTACTGTTAAAGGCGTGAATCTCTCCCTCTCTCTCTCTCTCTCTCTCTCTCTCTCTCTCTCTCTCTCTATCTCTCTCTCTCTCTCTTGATCTTGGTGAGTGAGGGTGATGATAATATTAGAGGACTGCGTACGGTACCCACTTTCCCTCTCACTCGCTGACCTGGCTGACTGGTTGAGGGTCACATTTCTACAACACACTACATGCAGTTGCCAATCGTCACACCCTGTAATTACTCGGACGCTTGAGAAACTTGGGATACTCGTTCACTGTTAATATATTTACCTATACTCTATTATTATTATTATTATTATTATTTTTTTTTTTTTTTAATTATTATTATTATCTTTATTGTTATTATTATTATTATTATTATTATCTTTATTGTTATTATTATTATTTTTATCTTTATTTTTAGCTTGATAATGTAACGGGTCCCTCATTGAATGTTCTGGCTTTTTCAATAAAATTCAACGCAATCCAAGACAAATTACGCCAAAATTTTACACAACTTGTTACTTGTCTGTAACTTATAACACACGAATGGACGCGAAACGTACACACACACACACACACAGAGTCTCATCCTACCTTATGCTCAGTGAGGGCCCCAGTTCCAGTTGTACATCATCTTATTATAATTTTGCAACAGAAGGCGTGATGTGTGTCATGGCGAGTGAGCTTCAAGGGGTGAGGGAGCAACAGGGGTGAGGGGGCAGGGGTTGGGGTGAGGGAGTAAGGGTTAGGGTGAGGGAGTAACAAGGGTAAGGGAGCAAGGGTTGGGGTGAGGGAGCAGGAGTTAGGATGAGGGAGTAAGGGTAGGGTAAGGAAAGGCGAGGTAAACAGGGAAAGAGAAACAGAACAGGGGCAAGAATGAAGAAACATGGAATCAGGAGAAAGGGAGCAACAAGAGTGTGGGAGTAAGGAACAAGTATGAGGGAGTAGGGGCAGGGGCAAAGTGAAGAAACGGGAGAAAGGGAGCAACAGGAATGAGGGAGTAGGGGTAGGGGAACAACAGGGATGATTCAGGTGTTAGGAAAGAGTAGTGAGGGGGGCAGGTATATAGGGGTGAGCGACCCTCTGTCACGCAGAACCCTCGCCCCGTTGGCTGCCTCGGCTCACACACACACACACACACACACACACACACTGAAACAGAAACAGACTGAGCATACATGAGTGGGCCAGGAATACACTATTTACCGGTACCCCTTGGAGAGTCAACTTGTTTTTAATAGTACTGGTATACCCTTGTTATAAATCTGTCTTATATTCTTTCCTTCCCTGTCTGCCTACCTTCCTGTCTGTCTCCCCATATGCACCTGTCTGTCTGTCTACCTGCCTGGCTATATGTCTACCTAGTTATCTGCCTACCTGCCTGCTTGCTTGCTTGCCTAATTACGGTACCTATCTGCTCCATACCACTTTACACACTTTCCTACCTGACTGCCTACCTGCGTGTCTGTCTAAATTACTACTTACCTGTCTCTCTGTATGTCTACCAATTACCAACCTACTTGTCTGTCTACATGTCTACCTAATTTACTACCTGTCTGTCTATCTGCCTGCCTGCCTGCTAGATTGCCTACCTGTGTGCCTGTCTTCCTAATTACCTACCTGCCTGTCTGACTCTCTGACTACCTACCTGCGTGTCTGTCTCCCTAATTGTTCACCTGTCCGTCTGTCTGTCTGTCTGTCTGTTTCCCTCCGTCACCCAGCGTTACCAAGGCACGGTGGACGGTCATCTCGGTCACACTGTTTTCGGCTACACAGACATTCCGGCCAGGGTCAGATGTATATATATTATAGTTTGGTTCCCAGCCTCACCGCCAGAGCGATAAATATAGTCACGGGATGATAGGATACAATGCTGTGTTTCAGATGGATAAATTACCCTTCCCAACGGCAAAAAAATCAAGCTATACTGTACTCATACACAAATATTACGAAAAAAAGAGCGAGAAAGATTTTTTTTTTTAGAGAACAGCTACCCATTTGGCGCCAACAGATCTCACATCACTCAGTAATAACAAGACAAGCGCCTGTATTGGTGTGTGTGTTTGTTAGCCTGCGTTCGTTCCCCGTTATGCGATGAGAGGTATATACAGTAAGATGAGACTAATTAAGGTACAGCACAAGGGGTCAAATTTACACATGCACGAGACTTCTTGCCAGTTATGCTTATTTACATTGCTAGGCCACCCACCCAGTTCTCAACCCTTTCATCCACCACTCACTCATCCATTTTATCCATCATCCACTCACTCTCTTATCTATTCTACTCATTCATCCATTTTATCCATCATCCACCTCTTCATCCACAAACTCATCCATTTTTTCCACTACCCACACACTCATCCATTTTTTCCACTCACTCTTCACCTATCCACACCATCATCCACTCACTCATCCATTTACCCACTCACCCACCTACCCACCCACCCATGTACCCACGCAATATATGTTATAGATGTAGAAGGCGTCCTTGCAGGTGTGTGTGTGTGTGTGTGTGTGTGTGTGTGTGTATAACGGTATTATATAAGAACAGGGCCAACACACACAGTTCTTTCATCCTCTCCTTCCTATACTTTTACTTACTTACTTCCTGACTCTGTTTTGTGCACTGTAGAAAAGCCATTACGAGCCATCCTAATCACTGACTTTCCTCTCTCTCTCTCTCTCTCTCTCTCTCTCTCTCTCTTTCTCTCTCTCTCTCTCTCACGGGAACCCAACCACGTAAACTTCACATACAACAGCAGCAGTCACAACACCAATCACGTCTTATGATGATTTGTGGTGGCTTATGGACTAGAGTCGAACACAACAGGAGATCAATCAGTAAAATTCAGTCTCTCCTCCATACTCTCCTCGCTTCACTGCATGGCTGGTCAGGGGAAAAGGGGGTTAGTGTGTATATATGTGAGACGAATGGAATAGTATGTAAGGTGAACGACGAGCTAGGAGGGGGGGGGGGGTGAAGAGAGGGAGAGAGGGGGAAGGAGATGAACATGGAGGTAGAATAGGGTGGAGAGAAAAGAGGAAGAGGAGGAGGGGGATGGGGGGAGTAAAGAGGGATGTAGTGATGAATTAGGGATGGAAGGTGGAGTGGAATATGAGAGAGAGAGAGAAGGGGATGCATGGGATGGATACAGAAAGATGGTTAAATAAAGACAGTTATATAGTGGTTATAAACGGAGGGAATATACACGAGAGACAGAGATAGACAGAGAAACAGAAGTCGTAAGAAGGAAAATTTTCACGAGACAAAGTTCACACGCACAGAACAAAAAAAAAACATGACAAGAGAAAAAGCGAAAGTTGTTAAGAGTATGGGAAGTGGAGGACAATTAAGAGAGAGAGAGAGAGAGAGAGAGAGAGAGAGAGAGAGAGAGAGAGAGAGAGAGAGAGAGAGAGAGAGAGAGAGAGAGAGAGAGAGAGAGAGAGAGAGAGAGAGAGAGAGAGAGAGAGAGAGAGAGAGAGAGGTGGGGGGGAGGGAGGGAGAGAAGAAATGAGGGGGAACTTTTAAGGGGGATGGATGGATGATTGTTGGGAACTCTCTTTATTGCTGCTCTCTGATTGGTGGTAGGAAGGGGGGGAGGGAGGTTAGGGGGAGGGGAGGGGGGGTAGAGGTAGAGGTACGGTATAGAATGATGAGAGAGAGAGAGAGAGAGAGAGAGAGAGAGAGAGAGAGAGAGAGAGAGAGAGAGAGAGAGAGAATGATGACTATACTCTCCACATTCTACCTTAGTGCAATTTCCTCAGATCTAGGGTATTTTCTAATCAACTCAATTAATTAAGGCTCAAAGTCCCATTCTCGCCAGGCATGAGTTCGACCTTATTAATTAAACTCCATGGACTTGATTATCATGTACTTACAAATGCCGTGTCTGGCTATGTGTGTGTTTGGGGGGGGAGGGATATGGGTGTAGGGTATGCTAAGATGAGTGAATTTATTATTATTATTATTTCTATTATTATTATTATTATTATTATTATTATTATTATTATTATTATTATTATTATTATTATTATTATTATTATTATTATCATTATAATTATTTCTATTATTATTATCATTATTATTATTATTATTATTATTATTATTATTATTATTATTATTATTATTATTATTATTATTATTATTTCTTTTTTTTCTTACAGATCGGTTGGGTGTTTTGGTGATCCTGGCTGTGGTAAGTATTTGTTATTGTTTGTATGTATGTTTGTTTGTTTGTTTGTTTTGATGTGTTGATGATAATGATGTGGTTATTATCACTTATTATTATTTTTTATTATTATTTTCTTGTTTTTGTTCCCTCTCTCTACTCCTCCTCCTCCTCCTCTTCCCCTCTTACTAATCATCATCTCCTCCTCCTCCTCTTCCTCCTCCTCCTCTTCCCCTCTTCCTCCTCCTCTTCCTCTTTCTCCTCTTCCTCCTCCTCTTCCTCCTCTTCTTCTTATCCTACTCCCTCTTCACTAATTATCACTGCATCCTTCTTTACTCCCCCCGTCCCCATCCTCCCCCACTCCCCCTCTCTCTCTTCCTCCCCCCCACACCCCCTCCCCCCCCCCACACACCCCTCCTCCCTCCCCCCCCACACACCCCTCCTCTCGTCCTTGTAACCACAGCTAGTGTCTTCCGGTTCCATCATACCATCTTCTTTACTTTTAACACGAGACATTCTTTTTAGTAAATAGGAGTGCCTTGATTCCTCCAAAGTATGCCAGGAAACGGTACCAGATGAACAAATATAATGGTGTTGTGTTGCTTGGACTTGTTTGGAGGATTCACTTACTCCAGAATTACCAACACAAAACTTCTCCCTTTACACGAGATATTCTTTATTTAATCTCCTTATAATTATCTCCTTCCCCTTCCTATTTCCTTACGTCATTTTATAAGGGGGTGCGGGAGTAGGGGACAGGCTTGGGGGGGGGGAGGGGTGTGGGAATAGGGGGACAGGCTTGGGTGGGGTGTGTAGAAAGACTGTCCCCCTATTCCCGCACCCCCCTAACCACCTTTCCCTCCCCAAGCCTGTCCCCTTTCTTTTTATCTCCTCCTCCTCCTCCTCCTCTCCTCTCTCTCCTCTTCTTCTTCCCACTATTCGTCCTTGGAGGGGTTCAGGGATGACGTGTGTGTGTGTGTGTGTGTGTGTGTGTGTGTGTGTGTGTGTGTGTGTGTGTGTGTGTGTGTGTGTGTGTGTGTGTGTTATTTTCAGGATATGTGTATTGCATGTATAACTATATATTCGTTTGTCTGCAAGTGAAATAAATACAATCATACAATCATACTACATAGAGTGCAAATACAATCATACAACTGAGAGAGTGCAAATACAATCATACAACTGAGAGTGCAAATACAATCATACAACATAGAGTGCAAATACAATCATACAACATAGAGAGTGCAAATACAATCATACAACTAAGAGAGTGTAAATACAATCATACAACTAAGAGAGTGTAAATACAATCATACAATCATTTTTCAACGTGTGGTGGTTTGGCCAAGATGAAAACCACAATCGGTGAAATCGCTCGTAAATTTATAAGAAGAAAAAAATAAATCCCTAAAACTGAAGCCACAAGCCACAATAAATTCGACAGATGTGTTAAAAAAAAAAAAAAAAAAAAAAAAATATATATATATATATATATATATATATATATATATATATATATATATATATATATATATATATATATATATATATATATATATATATATATATAAAAAGTTAAGCATCTATATACACTTTCTTACCTCGCTAGAAAGTTGGCAAACAAGCAGTCATTTTTTTTTTTTTTTTTTTTTTATCATTTTCTACGTGAGGGGAAAAACTAAAGTAAATAAATAAATATCATGTAGTTTGTGGAATAATTTAAAGTCAAGCAACTTTTTTTTGGTACACTACCGAATGAAGATACTGTTGTAATATGAAAGCGATACATTCACTCGGGTAAAAGAAATATAAAAGAATTTGACAGTTTGAGAAATATATTGGTCTAGTTACATTTTACTTTCATATATATATTTTTTTTTGGGGGGAGGGGGGGGGGGGAAGGGGAGTAGGGAGTCTGTGATGCTCTCAGTGGAAATAATTGGTGGCTTCCGATGCCTCCAAACTATCTATGCCAGGCAACAGCATCTTATATAGGAGGAGATCTGTTTCATGGTTCACTTTGGAGGACTATATAATCTACACTGTCATTACCGCATTAATTATCAAGGGGATATAATTAACTTTTGTTACATTTGGAGCGTCTTGATTCCTCCAAAGTATGCCAGGAAACAACACGACCAGATGAACACAACTAATGGTGTTCTGTTACTTGGAATAGTTTGGAGGAATCATGTGTGCTCTCCAGATCTACTAACACAGAATGGATACGTAATGATTCCTCCATAACACGCAACAAAACAGAACCCCTATTGTTGTATACTAAGGTGATGTGTTTCCTGGTGTAGTCTGGAGGAATCACGAGACTTTCAAATCCATGAGAGAATATTCCATGATCCCCTCTCGAGAAAAAAAAAATGTGCAAGCCATCCATTCACTTTAACTCTGAAGAAAATAATAATAATAATAATGTGGTTTACAGTTTGTGAAAATACTTGGTGGAACTCTTTGTAAAACTAGAAAGGTCTCAGAGTAGTAATACATTTTAGACACTTTGTTTTCGTCATTATTTTGTTTTATTTACTTCTATTTTTCTTCTAAATATTCAAAAGTGCGATGCCTGGATGTCAAAAGTTCGCTGAAATTACAATAAAATTAAAAGACCATGCTTATATACATTTTTTTCCATATAGCCTACAGTTACTATTTTGCGTTCCATGACACTTGGTTCTCTGCTTGACTGCCTTCCTATCTGCCTGGTAATTCCCTGCTTTCCTGTTTCCCTTCTTGTCTAGTTTCCTGCATTCCTCCCTGCTTGCAACCCCCCTTTCATCCCTGCTTGTTTGTAACCCCCCCTTCCTTCCTCCCTGCTCCCTCACTCCCTACTCCCTATATTGCCCCACTACATCTCTGTTTCCCTACTCCTTATCCCTTACTTACATGTCCCCTACCTCACCCTTCCGACTCCGTACCTCACCTATCTTCCTCCCTACTTCACCCTTCCGACTCCCTGTAAGAGAGGGGAGTAAGGCAAGAAGGGGTCCTTGCCTTACTCCCCTGTCTCCCTGCCTTACCCCTCTGCCTCCCTCCTTACCCCTCTGCCTCCCTGCCTTACCCTTCTGCCTCCCTGCCTTACCCCTCTGCCTCCCTGCCTTACCCCCTGCCTCCCTCTGCACCAACAAGGCAGCTGAGTCAACACGGATGAGTCGTAGAAGCCATCAAACGTGAAAGTCTGGTCGGGTGTGGAGACAATGGCATTTAATGTTTACACGAGGAGGAGTTGTACAATTGAGAGATAGATGGATAGATAGACAGAGTTGTACAATTGAGAGATAGATGGATAGATAGATAGATAGATAGACAGAGTTGTACAATTGAGGGATAGATGGATAGATAGACAGAGAGCGATAGTGTTGATATAGAGATACATGGATAGACCGAAAATTAAAGAGAAATTTAAGTGGATAGATAGATATATTTACAATCTATCTTCCACTACTCATACGTTTTCTCCACCATGGTTTGATTGGTTACTTCTGAAAGCTTACCCTCTCTTCCATCTCTGTCACTCATTTCCTTTCCTACTCCCTCCTCCCTTCCACCTGTCACTCATTTCCTTTCCTTCTTCCTCCTTCCTTCCACCTGTCACTCATTTCCTTTCCTTTCCCCCCCTCCCTTCCACCTGTCACTCATTTCCTTTCCTTTTCCCTCCTCCCTTCCTCTTCTGTCACTCATTTCCTTTCCTTCTCCCTCCTCCATTCCTCTTCAGTCTCTGCCACCCTCCTCCCTTCCTCTTCTGCCCCCAGCATACCCCCAGGCGTCTACACAGTACGAATCAACCAACCAACCAACTCACCAACCAACCCACCCTCCCAAGTCAACTCGGCCCCAACTTTCTCTCTTTGTGGTGGGCGAGTCGGGGTGAAAGACAGACACACACACAGACAGAAAGGAGTAGAGAGAGAGCCGACCAGAGCGAGATGCATTACACATTGTGCTCATAATATTCTCTAACCACTAAGTATCCTGTAAAATTACCCCCGTGTATTTCTTTGCTTTACTACCATCACTTGTTTTTATTATTATGAGTTTCCTGACACAAAATACATGAGTGGTGGACGAGTATGGCGCTTTTATTCCTCCAAAGTATCCCAGGAAACAAGATCAGATAAACAAAAATAATGGTGTCCTGTTGCTTGGAGTACTTTGGAGGAATTTATTATCTCCAAATATGCCAAAACTATACCTTCCCCTTAATGTTGAGTCGCCCGTGATAAATAAAGGTGTGGTATATAATAATAGACAGCATACGTGGGGGTAACTCTTGAATCACATTAGGCTCTTGTCCATCCCCTTTTTTTCCCCTCGCAGGCTTTCACCAGCTCCCTGTACCACCGTCGACTGTCCCTAATACATACATACAGACTTGGCCATGCATATATCCATCCCTATATAGGCTACTCACTTTCTACCGCCCAGGCACCTAACCCTTCACTGTGCTCTCTCTCTCTCTCTCTCTCTCCCCCCCCCCCCATCTTATTTGGTAAAACACGCACTCACACATTCTCACACAAGTCTCCCTAACCACTGTTAACGCCTCTAAACCCATTCCATGTTGTTCAATCCCTTCATCCAACTAAACCCTCTATACACCAGAATCATCTTTTTGCTTCATCAGTTTTCTTCACGATACCTATAACCTTATCGCATTTTTTCTCCTTCAGTTTCGCTTTCTCTATTATTATACCGTCCTTATTATTATTATTATTATTATTATTCTTTCAATGAGAGTTAGTGTCGTACGGACTGGATGTTTTTATAATGTGTTATTTATTTACTCCTCAGTTAGGGACAACACTAGCAGGGGACATGATGAGAAAGTCCATCGTGTTCGACAAGGCCACCCCTGACGTCTTCTATTGTCCCCTCGACAAACCCACGTCCTTCGAGAAGATGTACGTCCGTTCCAGACCCCTCGAGAACCTCTGCGAGTTCGACGGAAAGGGGGTGAGTAAGGAACGAGTTTGGTCAGAGATCGAAGGGAAGGGAGTGAGTAGGGGAATGAATGAGCTTGGTTGTGGAAGTGGAGGTTCGACCGGAAGAGGGTGAGTAAGGGAATGAGTCCTGGAGAAACTTTTGCGAGTAAGACAAGACAAGAGCGAGTATGAGAACGAGGTTGGCGGCTGGGAACGTTTTTGAGTGAGCAACGGGAAGGGAATGAACAGGAAGAAGTTTTTCGCATTAGTAGGACGTTTTTCGGAACAGTGGAGGTTCTGCGACGGAAAGAGGGCGAGTAGTGGGTCGAGTCTGGTGATAGTGGGAACTGAGGGAGAGGGTGAAATATTTTTACAGCGAGATGGGGTGGGAACGCAATGTAGGGGGTCGAGTTTGGTGCAGGTTGCAAGTGACAGGGATACATGTAGAGCTTGTAATGAGAATCTCAATAGAAGAGGAAGAGTTTGGAGTGAGTTATGAATGAGTTTTTAGCAGATGATGTGTTAGAAATAATGTAGAAAGAAAGGAAAAGTTATCAGTGGTTGTGTTAGGAATAATAATATTGTTAGAAGTTATACAAGAAGAGAACGAGTAAGTCACAGTGGTCCTACTACTACTACTACTACTACTACAACAACAACAACTACAACCCCTCATCCTTTCCACTCTAATCACTACCCATATCTACTCTTAGCTGCCCGAGGACTACAAGAGCGACTGCTACAATGATGTGGACGAGAGCGAGTATGCGTGCAAGGAGAAGAAGCGCATCATGGTAAGTCCTTCTCCCTACCTCTTCCTCCTCCTCTCTTTTTCTACTTTCTGATGGTATATGATTTTACCTCTTGTGCTGCCATTAGTGTTTTCATTTATAATATAAGTTACAGTTTCCTCATATCCACACGAATAAGTCCTACGTTTACATCTACTCTTGGTACCCAACTGACAGACATATCATTATAATGGTTCACACATACAGTATATAAATCATTGTAATAACCAAAGTCTGCACAAACAAAACATTAATCTAGATTCTCCTGTAGACTACAGTACAAGTGACTAGACTGTTCATCATGTTATTAAATGTTTTCTTTTCTAAAAACCTTATGTTATCAGTGTTGTGGCTGTACTGTACATAATTATGTTATTCAATATGACCAGCAGGTATTGTTCAAGCTGCAGATATATTGTATACAGTACTCATATATCCTACTAGTTTTGCTGTTAGATATTAATTTACTTATATACTTAATGTATTATTAATTCCTAGAAGCTCTTAATACAATAAATACCATAGTTGATCATCATTTTTTCGTAGCAGTAGTTTATTAATTATTTTGCTAATGCGATTTATTAACAGATGACAACAACAACAACCACAACCACAACAACACTGGCATAGCGCATGGAAACTCTGAGGGGGAAGAGTGATATGTGGAAGAGCTATGGGGACACAATAAGAAGGGATAATGAAAGGAGCTTGGTGATGGAAGAAATATTATGTGACCTTCCCTGTGTGTATGTGATCTGAATGTGCTAGTGCCCCTCTGTGTGTGTGTGTGTGTGTGTGTGTGTGTGTGTGCTAGTGAATCTGTGTGTGTGTGTGTGTGTGTGTGATCTAAATATGCTAGTGCCCCTCTGTGTGTGTGCTAGTGAATATGTGTGTGTGCATACTGACGGTGTGCTAATGCCTGTGAGTGTGAGTGTGTGTGTGTATGTGCAGTACGTGAACACATCCTGGCCCCCATGTGTGTGTGAGTGGCAGCCTGCTTCACACTCACACTATCCTACGGTATAAAGCAACACGGGAATATACACAAACAGCAAACACCAAAAACAGTGAACACAACAAGGCAGATTTTTGTGATTGGAACTAATAAAGTGGAAAATGTTACCGGTACAAAACTGATTCGGACATGTGTTATTTTAGTGTTTTTCTTGTACAGTATAGTTAAGAACCCATCATATAAAGAGCGTATTATAATCATTAAGGGAAACTGTTGCAATATCATGTTCAACGTCAATATATCCGAGCTTCAATATACTGTAATATAGGATTGTGCTCTGATTTCTTTCTCAGTAATATAATTGATTAGGATATTGTTGTTGTACTGTAATTTAGGCTGTGGGTTATATCTCAAGTAGAATGAATTCGTGTTGAACATCAAATGAGTTCCTAGCGAAGATCTGCCGTTGTGTGCAGGTGCTTGTGTTGGGTTTGGGTTGGGTTGTGTTGGGTTTGTGTTTGTGTGACTGACCCCAGGTGTTGTCAACAATGTTACAGATACGCAGGGAGAGTGAGGAGGCGGAGCGTCAGCAGGAGCAGCGCTCAGGGCCTAACACCACCACCACCAACCAAAACAACAACAACAACAGGGTCTAGGGTGCACTAACCCCAGCCTAAGGACACAGGTTAATTAACTCAATTTACAATATTAACAAGCTTAACATGTATTGCAATGAGCAGGGAGTTGCATCCATGCAGCTTTGCACAAGAGAAACACCAACAACTGAGATTGTACACAAATTGCCACATTGAATTCTTTCCAACTGTGACCCAGTAAATATTAAATACAATGCTCAGCTTGGCATGGGTTCAAGCTCTCTTGTTGGTATTTTCTTAATATGTAGGAATGATACCCAACCTCATAATCCTACGAAACTACACGGGAGAGTACGAATGGATGTTCAACTGTCATTCACCCAGTCAGCCAGTTAATCAATCAGTCTAATATTCCCTTTAAATACTTGGTAACTGTAACTGAATCTGGTGAAAATCAATGAGCTGCATCTCCTAAAGAAAACATATATATATATATATATACATATAATCAGTAAAACTAACTACCAGTAATAAGTAATTAATACTACTGCTGCTTTTAACCCTATTCAAATGAAGTTTAATTAAATCCGTCTGCCTGGCTGTCTTGGGAAAACATAGAACTAATAACAACAGCATCCATCTACCAGGCCCTGACCCCAGCCTAACACCATGGACCACACAAATGCACGACCCTGATGTACCAGTTGTTGCCTTCACTCCTGCCTTATTACCTACCTAGCACTGACAATCTTTTCATCCCATGCTTGGTGAATCCCGGGAGCTTTGACTAGTGAATTAGAGGCACTATCATGGTTCTCGAATTCAGGAGTCAAAATTCTCAGTACAGTACTCAAATTTTACGAGATGGAAAGACTGGCTGGCAACACTGTGGGTTAAGTGGGAGTGGAGGCAACAAAATGTAAAATTAATGTTTACACCAATACTGTACTAACTGAGAATGAGGGTGGTGTGCAAGAAGTTTGATCATCGTTATACTATGCCTAGACAACCTTTCTTGCATACGGCCCTAAATTACAAGCCAACACATCTGACCATTAATATCAAGGGGAATTTGTTGTGGATGAATTGGAGGCCTACTGATCCCTATATACACTATGACAGGAAGCAAGCAGACAAGTTCATAACAGAATAACAATCATGGAAGCTAAAGTTAAACAAAAACAACAGCAGCAACAACTCTACTCATAATACTGTACCAATAATCACTCATAATGACACAACTTGAAGGAATCAGTAGCTTCCTATTTTCTGACATTGTAGGCACCTTCCCATACGAATATGTTGTGTGATGGGTGTGATTATTAACACAATGTACTGTAAGTTGATTTACACAAAAGATAATGAAATATGCTTACGGTATTATTAACAATGATTAACAGACAAGAATTAACTGAAATACATTTACACTTACACTTCAACACAAACTAATGAAGAATAACCTGATATTCTCACCAACAATACACTAAATATGCAGTGAACATACACACAAGTTAACTGTACAGCCATTACGTGTATATTTAATACTGACCAGAAGCTCTATAGAACCAATAACTATACACTAACATACTTACAACACACACACACACATCCTTGTCATCATCATACCAGCAACAACGACCATCACCAAGACCCCCTGAGCACCTCATTACTATCACTACCACAACACACACAGTCACCACCACCACCACCACCACCACCACCACTCCATCACAACACCACACACCAGTAACACCACGCTGCCTCACCCTCAGATGCGCCTCCATCCACCTGGCAGCGAGAACCACCCCAGCAGGAGGAGAGCCTTGGGGGCGCGGAGGAGACATTAGAAAGAACGGAACCTCACAAGGGTCAAACACACTCACGCCTAATTCCTTCATTCTTGGGTCAGATTTGAGTCATCCACATTCACAGGTGCATTCCAACCCTCACACAAACAGATCAATGGAGTGAAGAAGAACAGCAGAAAATTTGCTAGTGAGATTTCTCCTACAATTCTTAACCCGTGTGTGTATGGGTCATAATTTTAGAAGGTGCATCTTCAACATGTAATCAATTACAATCTCAGTCAAAGATGATACTGTAGTGAAGAACAAATTATAAAAAACCAACATGGGCTGCAGTATAGATATGAATTAAAATCTATGTTGAATTAAATCATAATAATTATGATAATTCTGAAAAAAAAATCCAAAAGTATTTATTTTATGAGTATACAGTACTTCATTAATTTATTATATTACATTTGTCTTATTGATCTGTTAAATCAAGTAAATTATATAATTATATTATCTTAATTTCCAGTACATTGTGTAATAAGTACTTTGGACAATGCCAAAAATGGATTGAATGTGATACATTAGTGTTTTATATTATAAATTAAGCAGCAAGTAGAAATAGTGTGCTAAGTGAGATAAACACATACCCCCATTCTATCTAAAATCTCTAACATTTACCTGCCAATATCCCATAATCTCACTTCTGTCCATTACTTCCTCCCCTTCACCACTCCCTGCCTCCCCTCGGCTGCTGCTCTGTTAGGTTGACTATAATAATGTTAGAAACTGTGTTAGTACTACTGTACCATTAAATACAGCCATGTCTAGATTCCAATAAATATCATGTAACCATTATATGAATTGAAGAACCATGTATCAGTTACCATATACAATATAGACCAGATATGTGGAAGACTAATTGTTCTGTGACCTGTACATGTGTTCCCATTTCACCTAGTGGTTACAGATATGCACTTGCGCGGTTCCGGTTACAGTAGGGAGACGCGTGACTGCTGCCCTCCCCATGACACTTTATCCATTTCCTTCACTCTTCTGTAGCCATCTATTCCTCCCCCTCCCCTCCCAGTAAACACCGGCTCATTTTACCATTACTCATTCTCCCTTGCCATTATTTACCCCTTCTACTACCTTTCCTTCATCTCCCCTCCTCTTACACACTCCATACACTTATCCTCCCGACCAATCTTTAGTTCCCTTTACATTCTTCCACACAACTACAAAACAATTGTATATGAGGAATTGCCTTCCATGAAAATTTTTGATTTTATAAACTCCAAGCATGAAAAACTACTGACATTAATGATATGGACTATTTTTAAGCTTTTACATAATTATTACTGCATGTTTTGTCCATTTTACAATTGGAGTTCAAAGGCCTCCATTCTCACACCATAAATTTTTATTTGCATAACCATTCTGTTCTTGTATTTACATTAAACTACATACTGTAATCTCCCATAAATCTGTTTTTACATTATGTACTAAACTGTTCTTATCATTCTTGCATAAAATTGGTCAACTTGGTCATAAAACTGATGCTACTGTACTATGATTCCCATTATCTATACAGCCAAATACATTGTAATAGTTAACAATTTTGATTTGTTCTTCAGTTTCCTAATACCGTAATTGTCTAGTAATGTACAAATTTGAGCTCTTTAGGTGTAGATGAAAATTATTATTGTCTTCATCTCAACACAAGGAACTCGTACAGTGAAACATGCAGTCTACCCTACTTATCCATGAGGCAGTAATGTATGAAAAACTATTAGCTATTGGCCTCAGTAGACATAACACACCTCTCTCTCTCTGTAGGTAATAACAATTCCATGTAGATTCTCTTAAGGGGCAGTGAAGAATCTTATCATCCCCCAAATTTATTCCTTTAACAGATATTTTTCCATGCAGTTTTATGGAAATAACTTTCTATATATGATTCAATCTAGCTAAGAGAACATTATCACTTGTAGATTATGAGTTACAGTACTAATAACCCACTCTCTCTGCAGCTGCATGCACGTACAGTACTTGAGTTACCAGACTGTGTGTGTACATATTAGTTACTAAACAACTGGAAGCATATGTCCTTTTATAAAATAAGTGTGCACCTTTAATATTTGATATAGAGGTAAAGAAAATAACTGCAGTTCAAACCTTGGAGTAATATTTTTGTCTCGGAGAAGTACTGTACGAGTATGCGAATACTGTATATGAGATATTATTACACAGCTAACTACAGTACAGTATATTCAAATACAAAGGTCCATATACAGTGCCCTCAAAGAGTATTCCTAGTAGTGGGTTAATGAACATGTGATGCTTAGGGAAAGAAGGTGATAGTCTTTGGACATATCTCTAATCCCTTTACCTGCTATTCAGATTATCAAAATATCTGGTTTACTGTTATAGGAATACTCTTTACTTTTTTCTGGCACTACACAATCTCTAGGGATTAAAAATGTAATGACCCATTCACCCTTATTAAAATATATCATGTTTCAATCATTCCAATGAAGATGCTAAGGAAAGTACAGTATCAACACTTAGTTAACTGGGAAGCCCTGCAAACACAAGTTATTTACCATTCATCTGCATCTTCTACTTACTCAAATATAACTTGTTAGATAATGCAACAGCAATCAAGTATGCAAAATAAATACATACAACCTATAATATACTACATTAAATACAGACAAAAAACTTCTTGAATACATATTGCAAAATTCAACAGTAGAAAAACCACAGCCAATATAAGAATATTCTGCATATTAATGGTTTCAACACAAATTAAAATGTGTAAAATAACAAATGAGTAGAATATTATACTGTACTGAAACAATGAGAGCCAGGAGGTAATTATATGCATAAATTATATACCGGTACTTGTATCTCTATAGATCTCTTACTAACTGTACAGTAATGGGAAAACTTGTTAAATGAGAGTGATGGACAGACAGAGACATTTCTTCAAACAAAAACAATAGTGTGACTAGAAGAGTTAAACTTGTTACAGTACTGCTACTGTTTCAGCTGTTAGTGATCATACATGTACTACTTTTATCTAAGTACTTTGGAGAATAAGTAGAATACCTGTATTATGGAAAATGTAAGAAGGGAAGAGCTGGTTAATTCAAGCTAACTACTGACCAAAATTTGTTGCTGAATCTGCTACCTGAGACTATAATATGGTGCTGTATTCCCAGAGAGATAAGCTGGTAACTACATCAAGATTCTGAATTCCTCTTTCTGTACTTGATTATGATGGATTTAAGAACAAATCTCGTTCTGTACAAGATACAGTATGTTACAACTTTTATTAATGTAAACCAGGCACTAGGTGATAAAATTAACTTTTATCAAATTTAATTCAGTATTAATAACTTTCCAATTAATTTTATTTTCCTATGCAAACTACTATAGTTAAATATATTTTGGCAAAGTTAAAACTTAGCCTTGTCTCTGACTGAAGTGGTAAGGGTAATTGGCCTATGAAATAAATTATATCTTATCCTATAATGTACAATGTTAGGTCAGTGATGTTAAAACTACTGTATAGTATTTTCAAGCACTAAATTAGAAATAAATACTGTAAGGCAATTAATAAATAATGAATAGTGTACTGCATTACAGAGTAAAAGAAATCTCAGGAAGTCTCTGGTGGTCTGAAAGACTGACTTGGATCATGTATGGGAGCCAGTCAGAGGTAGAGAAGAGTATAGTATAGTAAGAAGAAATCAAAGTTGGACTGTAAGGATGTTTAAAAATAGTGGTGGGTAAGGGATGTCAGGTGGAATTATTAATCTGCTAAAACTAAATGCCTTATAAATACTGCACTAACTAATTAGTAACTGGGTAGAGGCAGGCAGTAGCACCACACTTTTGACAACTTGGATATCTTGAAAAGTATCCATTATGAAAATGTCAATCCTTTAAAAAATCTGTACAACCAAATGGTAACAGAGATTAATAACTTGAGTAATATAATTGCATATTAAGAGTTTCACAATATACTTATCAGTATATAAAGTTTAATTAATAAATATCAATTTTTTACCTGAATATCTAAAAGTTAACCACAGTAGATAACTTGCAAAAGCTAATGATTGCAGCATTTTATAATGATCACCATTTATCAATAAAGTTTCCTGTAATCATTTTCACTGATCCTATAAAGAGATAAAGACTGGTCACAGTTACAGACTTGCCGATTCATATCTAAGGGATGATGAATGATCATACGAATATTATGGTCAATGTCCTCAGCATGCTGGGACTGGAAGAGTTCCTTTAACCAGATAGCTCTCTTCCAAGTCTTCATTGGTTTCACAAGAGCATTACAAAGAGCTTGCAAAATTATATGCTCATCTATCCTTCCCACCTCACTTTCATAAATACTGATAATATCACCTCCACCACTAATGGATGGTATCAAGTTATGAACAGCATAAGCATGTAAGTCATCCATTAAATACATTTGAGACATGAACATCAGCTCTATGTATGCCTTAGTATCCCCCCGACCCATCACATTGCACTCACACTTGTATAGGAAATGCATCAGTTCCTCTACAGATGCCTTGCAGGTCCAAGCCAGCTCAATACATGAGCTATTTCCCTCTGAAAATGACCCCATCAACATGTTACTTAGCACCTCATTCTGTTCAGCCAGAAATTCCCTATTAGCCGACACGCAGCTGCCATCCTTTAGCTTGAATGTTATGTCTTTGTTCTTGTCACATGCAAATTTACACTCTTTGCTTTGTACGGGTCTTCTGTGCGGAGGCTGAGGAGGGGTCTGTTGTAGCTGTGTAAACACTAAGCCCCCTTGTCGGGGATCCTTTTTCTGCCCAAACATTTTTTGGTTATTGAGCTGTGCTGTGACCTCCTCCTTTGTGTGAGTCCCTCGCTTCAGACACACCTCACACTTGACTGGTTTGAACTGATTCTCCAACTGTATATGGAAGTAAATAGAACAAATGAAAAGGGGAAGAAAGAAGGCTGTGCTTGGCCAGATAGATATTACACCAAGAAGACGGACAGCAAGCATGACAGGAAAAGAAGGAAACGAGGGAGAGTAGAAGAGAGGAGAGGGACTGGATCGAGTCTGAAGGGGGCACCAAAACCTTTAAAGTATTGCCCACTTCTGTGCAGGCAATATCCACCTACAGTAGAAAGAATGCTGAACTGGCACCAGTCTAAGGCTCCTGGAGGTAGCTAGGATATCTTTCACTTATGTTATACCACTACTGAGAATGAGTCAATTCCCCTTCTTTTAATAATCTAGCTAAAGTAGCCAAGTCTCAGTCCATTATCCCCTAGTGGGATAATATGAGACATGGATGCTACTGGTAAGTTTATGGGCAATATAATATTATATTCAATAGCTACATATTATGCTTACATCATACATATTTAGTTTCATATGCCAGTAAACCCGAAAAATACGTAACAACACATAGTCAAACAGTTCAGCAATGTGTACTGCATCAGTAATGAGTAATAATCAAAATAATGATAGTACTACAACAACAACAACAAATCTTACTTGTAGCATAGTGGCGAGGCGTGAGATGGCAGCAGTGGCGTACATGTAGCGGGCACTACTGGGAGGCAGATCTGAGCGTAGCACCTTCATCAGCACTTCAATGGCTGGGTAACTCACTAAGAAGTCATGCAGCAGTTTGGGACACCTGAAAATGACATACTATACATGTAGGCATATTACCTCTTATTTAAATTCCAATGAACAACCATAAAAAAGTACAGTACAATTATCAGCACTCTCTTATGCCATCCACTAGTTAGCCTATGTATATATATTGTATACTCTGACGGATCTGTCTGCTTGTATCATGGCTTCCGTCACAACAATCAGACTTCTCCCTTGGGATACTCTAATTTCCACTCTTCTCTTCCTACCAGTGCTTACCAACAAGCCGCCTTACCATCGTGTTAGAGAAAATAATAAAAATAAAAATTGGTCATTGCCTAAAGAGCATTTAAATTTTGATTGATGGATATTAGGCGCCGCAACAGCGAGGTCCTATAGTGCCAGAAAAAGGTGATAGAGAGGTGTGACAGCAAGCAGGAAGGAAATAAAAAGAAAAGAGGGACAGTTTAAGAATTGAAAGATGGGAACCATTTAGCCTAGTCTCTCACTAGCGACCTTCCTAGCTGCCTAAAGAGCATTCTAGAGTGTACAGAAGAGCCTGATTCTTACCTGGTGACGTGGGGAAGGGCCATGACACAGCCTTCCCTCACCAGCGGATCCTGCAAAGGCTGCAGACGACTTGACACCTCACACTGCCCATACTGATGGATGTGGTTGAAGAACTTGACCATCTCCTCCAAGAAAGCCGCCGACCCCTCAGACAGTATACTACACTGAGAACACCCACTGGGGGACTCAGGATTGCCAGCCTCGCCAAGCTCCACTCCAACATAGGGAATGAAATTACTGTCTAGGAGTGGCTGGATGCATAAGGGGTTCCTGAGAGAGAGGGAGATTATTGACAGTGAAAGAATACCCAGTACTTCACAAAAATATATTTTCACACCCATTATACCAAATGTAAAATATTGTTAGATGAACAGAAACTGATGATGACAAAAGTAATTCACATTATGGTAAAGTCAGTAAAAATATCCCTGTGACATTTTATGGTCTAAAACTACAACTACAGTACAACAATACTTCTCTCTGAACCTTGCAATGGTGACGAGCATGCGTGTGGCAGCCTTGTTGATGACTTGGGCTCTGGAGAGGTAGGTCATTATTCTTGGCACAAACTCTCGGCAAATGGGTTTGATTGCCTCCTTCACATATGCAGCCTGTAACATATTAATGGGGAAAATATTTAAGATATAAATAAAAACAGTAGAGTACTGTAGTATATTTGTGACATACCATCGGATAAATCCGTTGCCTCAGGTGATAAGGAGTTACGAAGTGTATATAGATCACCTAACCAGAAAATGGCTAACCGTTAGAATTAGTTATATCTGACCTGTCCAATGGCCCTGACAACTAGCTCAAGCAGTGTCAACTCGTGTGCTTCAGAGGATGTGAGATCACTGTATGCACTGGTGGAATATGTGCTGCTGCTTCGACGTCTCAATTGCCGTGCCACCTGCTGCCTTTGCTGATCACTTCCTGCATCTGTCTGGAGGCCCTTGAAAAATTATTAAAAAATGTACTTTGTGAATAAATTATACATACCTGTACAGTACACAATATTAGTATACTGTATGTATACTTTATTGAATTTTGTATATTATATTGCATTGAAGTAAGTTGATGAAGAATAATTATTTCAGCAAAACTAATCTAGGGCAGTAAAACTGATCTAGGGTAACAAATTTCCACAAACCTGAAATGGGGAATATACATCTTTATTTTCTATGCAGCGACTTAGCTGCCGTTTGGCAGGATTTCCCAAGCGGAATTTTATTTTATTAATTTCTTTAAATGGAGTTTTTCTAGTGTCACATGCAAGTGATACAACATAATGCTCCTTTACATTTCCATGTTCTGATGAACTTTTTGTAAAAGATTTCTCCTGACTACTGCCTTGGACAGACTCATCATCCAATTTTATTTTCTTCTCCTGAGGTGAGATTGTACCAGAAGTAGATGGACTAGACACT
Source organism: Petrolisthes manimaculis (assembly GCA_034508575.1). NCBI lineage: Eukaryota > Metazoa > Arthropoda > Malacostraca > Decapoda > Porcellanidae > Petrolisthes > Petrolisthes manimaculis. Next base: position 54,560 of record JAWZYT010006275.1, on the reverse strand, counting down.
GATAAAGGCCTTTTTTCTGGGCCAGATGGTAAACATTCACTGGAGTCCTTCATGATCAACTTTTCATCCATTTCTTTAACAAAACCTTTCTCTGACTCCTCAAGACCACCACCACTCTCACCCTCAGTCTTGTTCATTTCTTCCTCTTCCTCTTCTGTTAATACCTCCTCCTCCTCTTCTGTTTCTTCCATGTTTTCCTCACCATCATTTCCCTTGAGGTTCGTAATGGGTGGTGAGAAGCGGCCGTCCTCATCCCACTGCTCCTTGTCTTCCTCATCTTCATACTCCCAGTCTGAAGGAACACGGATAGGGGAGGTGGAACGTGGGGGTGATGGTATGCCCGGGGAGTGTGGACACATAATAGGGGAGTGTGGAGGAGAGCCATAAGGTGAGGAGGCACAGGATGCAAGGGGATCTACATTAAGAGGAAGAAGGATACTGAGCGGATTGGTACTAATACTGCTACTATTATTATTATACGGGGGTGAGGAGCCAGGGGATGGACTATGCTCCAGTGCCGGAGACCACGTGGGTGACCCATAGCCTGACCCTGACTGGAAGCTGTGGGGTGAACACGACACACTGCCACTGGGACTTCTGGGGTCATAATATCCAGGGGCACTAACTGTACTCTCGGGGGAGTTTGGCGGATAGATGGCTACAGGTCCCTTAACAAAGTCCTGAACTACTAGCTGACTAGGTTTGGATTCTGTCTGGATGTTCATGTTTGTCTGAGGTCCCGACAATTCCCCCATAACTGGACTTGGTGTCACTTGAGGTAGGTTTTTGCAGGATGTTTGAGGCATGTGTGACGAAGATGCAGAAGAAAGATTGTGTAGGTGATTGTTGTCCTCTCCACTTTTACTTTTCTCTCTCTCACATGAATCATTCTTAATATTATCATCTACATCCATTTCTTCTCCATCCACTTTCTGCTTGGCATTACTTCCTTCTACATCTTTCTTTTCCTCATCTTCCATTCCTTCATCAGTACTATTATTTGCCTGGTTTTTATCCTTATTTTGTTTTCCAATTCCTGCTTCTAGATCTTTTCTCTCTTCATCTTCCACTCCTTCAAGTAAGTTACTTTTGTCCTGTTTAATGAAGTGGACGCAGCAGCCAGGCACTGACTCCCGCCGCACCTCCATGTACTTGCCCATCAGCTCATCAAACTGCTCAGCTAGTTGAGGCAGAAGCTTGGCAGCAAGGAAGTGTTTCAGAATCTGAAATGAAGAGGCAAAAGTAAATGGAGGAGCATAGAGGCCAAAATTTTAAGAAAAATAACACAAGTCTGGTATTTTTTATAGCTAACACCTGCTTGTAATAATCCTCTGGTTTTCACCAACTTACTGAGCAATGATGCAAGTCCTATATCTTACTATATACTATAATCAAAGCTATTTGTGTATTGTATAAGCATAAATGAAAAATTAATATTGACTGAATACTGGATGGCATCACAAATTTTGTTTTTGCAAGATTTAGGAGCTGGTTACTAAGTACAGTATATTTTAAGCACCACATGTTCTATGATGGCTTTCTACTTCCAGAGAATAGCTCTTCCAAAGAAGCAGTCATATTATCCAGAGCTAAAAATCAACTCTAAAATTGTGCTTCTTTACCGTGTCTCTGTAGGAGTAATTGTGTTCAACTCCCAGCATGGCCTTGAGAATAGCTGGTCGAAGCTTGCTGTTGTGCCGGTGGTTAAGAAGGAGAGATACCAGCAGGGCAACACCTCCACACTCTATTAGCTGCATCCAGGCTCGGCCAAGGAAAGTTGGCGGTTGAGAGAAGGACCCAGCCGTCAGGTTGTTGCACTCATTGGATCCCTCGCAAAACTTACACAGGGCTAAAATCAGTTTCTCCTCATCTGTACCAGTGACAAAATGAAAAAAAATTAGAATGATAATGTTTACTTGCAATGCTTGAACTCTTACTGGATAGTACACACATAAATACAGTTCAATCCCCAAATGAGTTAGAGTTATGTTCTCTAGCATAATCCATTGGTTGTGAATCACCTGATGAATAAAAATTACATTGTATAGAAGTTAATAATTATTCTCACCACTGTAAAATGGAGCTTACCTATGGCAGGAACTTTCCTGTTCTTGAGCTCAGACACAATGATGGTGGGACCATTAGCAGTACACAGGCGGTCCAACACACGGGCATCTAGATTGTCTCGCCTGTGTACTGACAGCTCGAAACAGGTGGCTACCAAATTGACCATCATGTGCACCACACACTCGTGCATCTCTGCATCCCCACAATTCCACAATTTTGTAACAAGCATCATATTGTCAGTCCCATCCATGATCTAGAAGGATTTTAAGTTGTTGAATATGCATTAGGACTTATACAACCTTATACCACAAGAAATTACTGAAAAAACATAACCATCCCATCAAAATGTAAATTTATTCCACTCTGTTTACAAACCTTGCCTTCATATGGTTCCTTTAATAGTACTGTACTGGTATAACAAAGATTTACCAAAATATCAATCTGCATCATCTTACTCCCACTAAAATACTGTACTGTACTAATAAAGATGAAAAATTATGGTAATTTTTGGTACAGATATAATGAAAGAACTGCAAAAGTGAATCACCCAAATAATTACATGGCATAAGACCTCAAACCTACAGTACATAACAACCAATATACAGCACAGCCAACAATCAATCAAAATAAGACAAAGCATCAAGCAATATCTTACCTGGCTAACACATTCAGGATGTGAAATTCTGGAGAAGTGAGAAATAGCCTTAATAGTGCCCCGTAGCAGCCCTGAGACTGGAGTAGCTGTACCTGAGCTGAGTCCTGCTTTGCAAATGTGATGAATGCCTTTACTCATCACAATTTTCTGACAGTTTTCTCCACAATTTGCAAACAACCTTGGGGAGAAAAATGTTAATTAACCTTTTGTCAGTCCCCTCCTGTATTACCAGTACCCAAAAATATCTAGATTAAACACCACTCTATACTAAGCCTCGTAATTTTACAATCCTCTTCCATTCCATTGACATGAAAAACGATTAGGCTAATACACAGCTAAACAATTACCGGTAATTGAAGATTAGAAAACTTGAAAATGAGTGAAAACTAACCTGAGTGCCCTAATGCCTTGCAATTTTGTTTCATCTTCATTACAGGTACTGAGCATCTCAATAATGAGGTCAAGGGCTTTGAGTTTGACAAATCCCTCACAACTGGGTTTGTGTTGTGCTTGGTTGGCCATCGTCCGACATGACCGTAGTTGCAGAGACTCGGACTTTGCACACTTAAGAACATTGAGAAGATGTGGCACCCCACCCATCTTGAAGACCTGGAGAAAAAATCACACTCAGAATCAACATACAAATCAGTGGTGGACCAAAAATACACATAGAACTTAAATATAATAAGATCTAATTTACGTAATAGCTACAATATACAGTATATTAATTAGCCTTACAAAATGAATAGCAAGCCTAGCTAAGATTCATTACCCCTACATAAAAAAAGGAATCCACACCAAACTCATAAAATTAGGTTAAATTCAGCAGAGAGAAAAGTGATTTACCTCAATCCTTGCTGCATCATCAGTACAGGAAGCACTAAGGATACTGAGTGCACCATTCAAAATATCTTCATTTGGTCTCTGTATGAGTTTCAGTGTCTGCGGCAGCAACCCAATTTGTCTGTAAAATATAAACAGAAAGGGTCCCCATAGTTACTCTATTTTAGTACAGCTATTGACATTATCAGATTTTAGGAACAATTAAGAATAATTTGTGGTGCATTAATGTCATCAAATTACTACTTACAGAAATATTAAACACAGCAGCGACTCTTAATAGATTTATTTACCTGAATACAATGAGATTTTCATTGTAGGTAAGTAGTCTCTTCTTTATCTCCCTTAGACCTTTAATAACTTTTTCAGTGGATGTAGAGCGAAGGAGGTCACACAGAACTTTGGCCTTTTGTTTATCCATTTGAAGAGAAGAGATGTTAACCTGCAACATAAAAGCATAAAAAATAATATATTCTGTGTGTGTTTGTGTAAAGATGTACTAAAGTTAAAAAGATAAAGTTTAATTTCTGGTATCTATCTCTAACTATCGGAGGTTCCCGGCATTGCACGGGAAAGATGCCTATGTGATTAAGGACTAAGATGATATTTTCTAGTTTAGCGAGCAACTTTATTAAATTATTATCTTAGTGAGGTGTTTTCTTGAACGGAAAATTTCCGTTCCAGCTGTACGATTGGCGCATGATTTTAGCAGCTCAAACGAAAACTATCCGTACGAGCTCTTCTTTATGGTTTTAACCGATAAGTAAAATACTTGACATTCTAACATAATTTTTACGTCTTTACACTCATAAAAACCTTTCCCGGTAGTACTGATTACGAATATATAATTTTGGAAGTGAAACCGGGTATTTTAGTGAATTTATAGTAAATGACGTAATTATTACGTTGAGCTACATCATACCAAAACCTTCGTCTGGTGAAGGTGATTCAGAATATATATGGGTTTTGGATGTAGGTATAACCGTCTTCAAGTTATA
>JAWZYT010006275.1:0-40000 GCA_034508575.1 Petrolisthes manimaculis | reverse complement strand
AAGATATTATTTACTACGATGGAAGGAAAGTGTCGGTGGATATATTATGATTGTGGCTGTACAGTAACAATAATTATACCTAAAGACATGTTGTTCTGTTGGAGGACGAAATATAGACTGGCTACCAATTTCGCAAAACCTCATAATTATTATTTCTGAGAACGTTATTAATTTTGTTGTGGGGTGAATATCCAACTAAACCAATTGGGACACAGACTGCTAAACTATCACCTCAGTTTCTATAGTAATGATGTTGTGATCAGTAATTTTGTTGTATATATGCACGGGGGAATGATTAGTATTGCATCCAACAGGGGCAAAAACAGGCGACCCTTTCATTATCAACATTGTGATACTTATCTATACCTTATCGTTTCTAATGTGTACCTGTTGACTGTGTAAGATATTCTCTCTCTCTCTCTCCCTCTCTCTCTCGCTCTCTCTCTCTCTCTCTCTCTTCTCTCTCTCTCTCTCTCTCTCTCTATCTCTATCTCTCTCTCTCTCTCTGTGTGTGTGTGTGTGTGTGTGTGTGTGAAGGAGAGAGAGAGAGACTGTGGTTGGTCTGGAACTACAGATAAGACGATTCAGGTACATTTTTTATGATCACCAACGTCGTAATAAGAGTGGGAACACAACCTCGCCCTCATTGTTACCTCGTAAAAAAATAAAATAATAATCATAGAAAATAAAAGATAAAAAACGGAAAACATTTGCTGAACTTCATGGCCAGTGATTCCTATTTACAGTTATAATTTTTAGTTCCTGAATTAAGAGTGAATGAATATGAAGGAGTAAACACGAACTAGTCTTCCCATTGAGGAGGCAGGAACGTAAACATTGACCTTATACGATCCACCAGCCAGAGGAACGTTGTATTTACCTGTGGCTTTCAAACACTCGTATCACGTTCTCACAACACTCATTCATGCACTCACAACACTCATTCATGCACTCACAACACTCATTCATTCACCCAAGCACTAATATCACGCCCTCACAATACTCACTCATTCATTTATTCACAATACTCATTCATGCACTCACATCACTCATTCATTCACCCAGGCACTCGTACCACGTTCTCACAATACTCATTCATTCACTCACAACACTCATCCATTCACCAAAGCACTCATTCACTATAATTCATCACTTACACACCCATATAATTCACTCTCGTCATCATACCACTCACTCACACATTCAGACACTCACTCATTCACTCATAATTATCCACACACCCAAACACTCATTCATTCACCCACTCACTCATAATTATCACACACGCAAGCACTCATTCACTCATATCAAACACTTATAACTCAAGCACACATTCACTCAACATCAACACATTCACTCGTGCACTCAACCAGGCACATCAACCGTAATAATATTGGCAAAAAAGACTAAAGTGAATTGATGTGATTGATGTGAAGACTATGTGAATTAAAACAGTGAGAGCAGAGTGAATGAAGAAACAACAGCTATACAGACTGATAATTTTAACAGAATGAAGAGAAGCAAGAGTGAGAGAAGAGACTATACGATACTTACAGTCATTTATCAGCATCTGTCACTAGACTCTCACTCACTCACTCCCTCCCTGTCTGAGATAAATAGAATCCGGTAAGCTATTTGAGGTCCTGCTATCTCTTTGTAGCTATATATATGTGAAGGCCTCCTATCTCTCTCTGTAGACTGTATGTATGTATGTGCACCTCATGCTTCTATACACACACACACACACACATACTCTCTCTCTCTCTCTCTCTCTCTCTCTCTCTCTCTCTCTCTCTCTCTCTCTCTCTCTCTCTCTCTCTCTCTCTCTCTCTCTCTTTCTTTCTCTCTCTCACTCTTTCTCACACACACACACATACACGCTTATATATTATAACATTACATACTTTCCATCTCACACACGAACAGACGAAAAATATACCATTAATTTAGTTAGTTATGTACTTATATAAATTTCCTACCACTGATGGAACGAAGGGAAGGATAATGCAAAAAAAAAAAAAAAAAAAAAAAAGATCTTTAGACGATATAAAAGTTGATGACCCGTATACCGTATAAAAAATATACTCCTACAGAATATATATCGCACCAGAAGATCTTGCATGCATGTTGCTTGTAATTGCACACTGGAATTATTTAGAGAGTGAGAGAGAGAGAGAGACATGTGCGTGTGGGAGGTGTAAATAGACAATCTCGTTTTCTGCACATGGCTAGACTGTCTGAAATGGACACATACACACACACACACACACACACACACTGTATACATTATCTTGAGGGCTAGAATGGTCCCGTTGCAAGTGTGAGACGCGCCGTAAACACACACACACCAACAAATCCCGAATGTAAACAAACAAACCCCTTACAGAAAAAAAAAAAAAAGATGGGAAGGAAAAAAAAAAAAAAAAAAAAAATGACGGTGGGAAAGAGGGAAGGAGGAATGAGAGAAAAAAGGAAGAAATTAAAGGAAAGGAAGAAAGAAGGGAGAGAAGGAAGAAATTAAATGAAAGGAAGTAATGGGAAAGAGGAAAGGGGGAATGAGAAAAAAAGGAAGAAATGAAAGGAAAGGAAGATGGGAGGGAGAGAAGGAAGAAATGAAATGAAAGGAATGAAGAAGGGAGAGAAGAAAGAACAGGAGGGTAGGAAAGGAAGATGGGAAGGAGGGAGGGAAGAGGAAGAAGAAGATACAGGAAGCGTGTTAATTAGTACCGCGGCGAAAAGAGAGAGAGAGAGAGAGAGAGAGAGAGAGAGAGAGAGAGAGAGAGAGAGAGAGAGTGAGTGTGTGTGTGTGTGTCTTCTCTCCTCTCTCTTTATCATCTGTTTTGTCTTTTTGATTTTCTCCACATTTTTGTATTCCTTTCCTTTCCTTTCACCATTCTTATTTTCCTTCCTTCCTCCTGTTTATTTATTACTATTTATTCTCCTTCTCTCTTCATTTCCTCTTTATCCAACTACTCTTCTCTTACTTCTTTTTCCTCCCCTACTCCTCTAACTCTCCTCATATTTACTTATTCTTCCTCCTCCCCTTCCTACTCTTCCCTCACCTCCTACTCTACCCTCCTACTCTTCCCTCACTTCTATATCCCCCTTCCTACTCTTCCCTCACTTCCTCCTCCCCCTCTTACTCTTCTACTCGTCCCTCTTCAACTTCCTACTCTTCCCCTCACTTTTATCTCCCCTTCCTACTCTTCCCTCACTTCCTCCTCCTCCTCCTACTCTTCCCTCACTTCTATCTTCCCTTCCTACTCTTCCCTCACTTCTATCTCCCCCTTTCTACTCTTCTACTCTTTCCTCTTGTACTTCCTCTTCCCTCTCAAGGTGACCGATGCAAGGTAAACACCACCACTAAACCCCAACGAAAACCTAACACTCTCAAAGCCCTATTCAAGAACATCCGTGGTGTATACGACGGCTCTACTGTCTTTCTATGGAGCCATCGTACCGGTACCACGCCATCGTAGGCACCACGAATGTTCTTGCATAAGGGGGTCAGACTCGTCACTCAGGATCCGTAAATCAGAACGGTTCCAATTAACTCACTGACAGAAAAAAAACAGAAACCATAAATTCGTGACCTCAGTCTATAGAATAATTAACTAGCAATGTGGATCATAAAAAAAAAAATATATATATATATAAAAAATGTGGAGTATATAATATTATATACTCCACATTTTTTATCCCGGAATTAATGTATCGACTTCCTCTTTATTACAACTTTTCGGTGACTCTAATGCAATCCAGTCCAAACTAATTATAGGCTTGTTTACTGTAGTTTGGTGGAATCTTTAGCCCTTCATTTTCTCGTATACAACAATTTACTCACTGCCCTTATCATTACCAACAATACTTACTCTCCTACTCTTTTTCTTTCACTCTTACTCTCCTACTCTTCCTCTCCTAAACTACATCTACGTAAACAACTTATCAATTAACAAGGTCGTTTTGGGAGAATGAGTGAGTGAGTGAGTGGGTGAGCGAGTGGATGAGTGTATCATTAATTCGTTTTGGGAGAATGAGTGAGTGAGTGGGTGAGTGAGTGGGTGAGTGTATCATTAATTCGTTTTGGGAGAGGGAGGGGTATTTGTTTAGTTTTAAAAGTTATAAATCACTATACGAGGGTAAATATAAATGATATGGCGCCAACTACTATAAAACGCTACTATATATACAACAAATTATATACCAGTTAAAATAATATATCTTTACTACTATACTTTTTAGTTTTATTATAATTTTTGGAGGAGTCATTCACCTTCAATGTACCCACAATACTTACTCTCCTACTCTTTCTCTCTCAATCTTACTCTCCTACTCTTTCTCTCCTAAGCTACATCTTACTCTCCTACTCTTTCTCTCTTAAACGTATACATCTTACTCTCCTACTCTTTCTCTCCTAAACTACATCTTACTCTTTTACTCTTACTTTCTCCTAAATTGTTTACATTGGTAGCCTATGGAGGAATCAGTAGCCCAAACTAATACTAATGTTGTTGTTTTTGTTGTTGTTGTGTTACAGGCTGAGGGAGATTGGAGGCGCCAGACTGTGTGACGTAACTAACACGTCCCCCACACACACACATACACACACACACACACACACAGTCACTCAGTCAGCTAGCTATCCCGGATGAAATGAAATGACAACCTACTGAACATCTATCCCTTGTATACCTCTATCCCTATTCCTATACACGTCCCCTAATACAATCCGTAACTTAACCTAAACTACATACTTATACACACGACACGACATACATACAATACACAACTATACAACTACTCTATCACCAAACAGTACCTTCCCAAACCTCTTCACTTGATCTGTATCCTCCTCCTCTTCCTCCTCTTCCCACTCGACAATCACTCACTCACTCACTCACTTGTACCCTTTTACCTCTTGACGAACATACAGTACATACCTTTATACCCTTCCCCTCTTCGTACCACACCACCGCACCTTTAATCTATTCTCTCTCAGTGGTATACCCATCCTACTTCTCCCAGCTACATCACTTCCCTCTCTCTCTAGCTGCTCACTTCCTCACCCGTCCGGTCCTATACTATACCCCGTCCCTCATCTCTCTCTCTCTCTCTCTCTCTCTCTCTCTCTCTCTCTCTCTCTCTCTCTCTCTCTCTCTCTCTCCCCCTTCCCGTCCCGTCCCATATACCCTTCCCTTCCCTTCCGTCTCTCACGTCCTCGCTCCCCGCCGCTGGTATCAACAACAGAGACTCTTCCTCATCCCTTGTAGCTATACATACCTCTGTGCAACAAACATATGAACCTATTACCTTGAAGAGTAACACACACACACACACACACACTCAGACAGACACACGGAAGGAGATACTGGAGAAGAACGTGGACCTTTACTGAATCAACGGCACACATACAAGGAAGTGGATACTGAAGGAACTACCTGGAAACATAAACAAAATAATACAAAGCAAGAAACACCAAGCAACGTCAGGGAAGCAGAACTGACCCAAAAAGAGGAAGGACAGACAGAAGATAAACAAAGAGTGACATCACAACAAGACTCTCCTCCACTTGAACACCAGCAAAACCTTAGAAAAAAAACACACACCTCCCCATTCACAACCAGACCCTTCCTAGCAACGGCAACACCTTACTGAAATAGAAACAAATAGGACCCAAGTCCCTTCCACAACAACAAGACCCCATCAATTAGACCCTCCCTTCCTTCCTTCCTTCTTCGACAACAAGACCCCATCATTCAGACCCTCCCTTCCTTCCTTCCTCCCTCGACAACAAGACCCCATCATTCAGACCCTCCCTTCCTTCCTTCCTACCTCGACAACAACACCCCATCATTTAGTCCCATCCTTGAACAAAAAAAAACTTAAAAATCCAGCAGAAGCAGAAACAGCCTCGTCAGGAGAAATAAAAGGAGGTTGAAGATGGGTATAACTTGGTATCACATGGTGGGTGTGTGGGTGGCGGCGTGGGTAGCCCTGGTGGTGGTGTCACAGAGGTCTGGGGCTGTGTCTATGCTGGCCCTGGGTCTGGTGGCGGCACACATCGCTGACTGGTGCATGAAGGCCACACGCAACGCCATGAGGAGGAACAACATAGATCCCAAGGGCAAGGCTGTTCTCGTCACAGGTTAGTCAGTCAGTCATTAACTTGTTCATTTATTGATGTTAAGAAAAAAAATGTAGAAATGTAGAAATAGCTTTTTTATTTTATTTATTTATCCGAACTTAGTCTCTGTCTGTCTGTCTGTCTGTCTGTCTGTCTCTCTCTCTCTCTCTCTCTCTCTCTCTCTCTCTCTCTCCACAGTATAACCAGACTCACCTTATATAACTATGTAGATAAGACTCATACTTCATGTAATTCAACACACACAAGTGGCCCTTATCATGTCTTATTCTTATCTACCACTCCTATGCCATCCTCTAACCCTTACCTTACCTTACCTTACCCCGTCCCTGATACGTGAGGTGCCAGGGGTCGTCTGTATCAGGGGCTGAATCATAACAATAACAAAAGATAACAATAGTAACAATAATAATAACAATAATAATAATAATAATAATAATAATAATAATAATAATAATAATAATAATAATAATAACAATAATAATAATAATAATAATAATAATAATAATAATAATAATAATAATAATAATAATAATAATAAAAAGATATATAATACTAACAATAATAATAATAATAATAATAATAATAACAATAATAATAATAGTAATAATAACATGAATGATAATACAGTAATAAGATCACCATTACTACTACTACTACTACTACTACTACTATGTCAACATTAAATACCGTCACTTATACTGTACTGCGCCATTTCAAAACGGATGTGTATATTATCTAATCTGTCTGTTTTTTTTTTTATATCTGATACGGTAACTTTATCTTTATAATTGGGTCAGCCATACATTTTAATTAAGATCAATTTTTAGCTGAAATTCTTAGCCTACTTTTTAAAAATCTCTGTCTGTCTGTCTTTTTTTTTTTTTTTAATCTGATACGGTAATTTCATCTATGTAATTGGGTCGGGCCAAAAAAATTTAAGAAATTTTTTTAGCCGAAATTTTTACTTTTTTATTTTATTATTTTATTCTGTTGGTGAAATTTTTTATCGTTTGGTGAAAATTTGGAGAGAATGATTCCTCCAAAGTGTCTGAGGAAACAGGTGGCTTCAGTACACGAGTAAGGGAATCAGCAGCTGTTTTGTAAGCATTGGTTAGTTTGGAGGAATCAGTGTTCCCCTAAAAGTTAGTTGGTTAGATAATTAGTTTCCAGAGATAACACGACCCCCCCCCCCCCAAATAATAATAATAATAATAATAATAATAATAATAATAATAATAATAATAATAATAATAATAATAATAATAATAATAATAATAATAATAATAATAATAATAATAATAATAATAATAATAATATCAACGTTAATAATAATAATGACAATACAAAAAAAAAATAAAAAAATAATGACAATACAAAATAAAATAATAATAATAACAATAACAACACGTGACGTCATCCACATTCCACATCTATAAATGTATCCTTTCCACTTGTGTCTGTGTTTACATAATAATGAATGGCAGTGCCCGTCAGTCCAAGTGTTGCCAATTCAGGTGATACTCCACACCCACGTCTCATTTTACTTTGATATTCGATTCGAGGCCATAAATTTAACCTGGCAACACTGCTACAATCTGGCAACATTGCTACCTAGTGTTGTGAATGAAAAATATCACCATACCTTCCTTGTCATTTCCCGCCAAAAAATAAAAAATAAAATAAATAGATCTGCTGGTGGTTAACATTGGATTTTGGCTCCGTTGAAAAGTTGATAAATAGGAACACTTTAAGGGCCTCGTGTTAGTTACTCTCAAGAGGCAATATATTTAGTTATGAACATCTGTAAGTGTTTCTAAGCAGCTTGTGTACATATATGGCCTGAGGAATTGCGATGAGAGAGAGAGAGAGAGAGAGAGAGAGAGAGAGAGAGACGGTGGAGAAAGCGAGTGGTGGAGAGGTGGAGAAGCGTAGGCTACGAGACTTTATTTTAATGATGGAGAAAAGTGGCATTGGATTAATTACGAAAGGTGGTGGAGAGAGGACTGTATAGGTGGTGGTGGTGTGGTGGAGATGTGGTGGAGAGGAAATCCCCGTTGGAGAGGAAGTAAGGAGGGATACAACTCACCACCACTACTATCACTACCACCATCACCACCACTATCACTATCACCACCACCATCATTACCCCTTCCACCATCACCACCACCACCACTATCACTACCTCCATCATTACCCCTTCCACCATCACCATCACCACCACCACCACAACCACTATCACCACAACTATCACCACCATCACCATCACCACTATTACGTCACTCTTCACCTTGACACTGTTGAAAAGAATAAGTATATATTTCATCTTATCTTTCTATCTCTCCTTCCGACACATTTATCTTTCTTTCTCTTTTAACTTTATACTGTTTCTTTCTTTATTTGTTTGTACTTCACACTTATTCTTCTGTTTGTCTATGTCTTTATCTAGGCATCTATCTATCTATATATGTATGTACCAATCGATTTTTATTAATATATATAATTGTATCTGTCTATCACACACACACACACACATACACACAAACATACACACGTATCAAACCCAACCTTCCTACCACACACACACACACACACACACACACACCTATCTATCTCAACCTTCCTACCACACACACACACTTATCAAACCCAACCTTCCTACCACACACACACACGTATCAAACCCAACCTTCCTACCACACACACACACACACACACACACAAATATCAATCTCAACCTTCCAATCAATCAATCAATCCATTATTCACCTTCCTCCTCTCCTCTCCTCCCCCCAGGTTGTGACACAGGGTTCGGTCGCAAACTCGCTGCCAGACTGGACGAAATGGGTTACAAGGTGAGACACAACAGGAGCCTCTTAGTAGTGCATGTGTAAATCATCACTGTATTTGTTTCATTGTGGTATAAGTGTCATTATTAGGGTTTAATTAATGGTGATAGAGGAGGAGGAGGAGGAGGAGGAGGAGGAGGAGGAGGAGGAGGAGGAGGAGGAGGAGGAGGAGGAGGAGGAGGAGGAGGAGGAGGAGGAGGAGAGAGAGAAGAGAAGGGAAGGGATGAAGATAAAAAGAATATTAAACTGAAAGAGGAGGAGGAAGAAGAGGAGGAGGAACAAGAGATAGAAATAAAAGGGGAAAGATAACCAGGAGTAAAACAAAACAAAACTAAAACTAAAACGAAGGAAGAAGAAACAGATGAAAGATAGAAACACATAAATCATCAACAACAACAACAACAACCAATCAATTTCTCGTACCTCCTGGACAGGTGTACGCGGGTTGTCTGATGCCTGAAGGTGAGGGGGCCCGGTCTCTGCGTCAGGAGGCCTCAGACAGACTCCGGGTGGTGTCCCTCGATGTGACCAAGGACGAGGAAGTGAGGGCAGCTTACAAGACCGTCGAGCAGGACCTAGCCAGTGATGAGTGTGAGTGTGACCTATATATTATTATGTTTGGAGGAGGAGGTGGTGGAGGAGGAGGAGGTGGTGGTGAAAGGAGGGGGATTTTGGTAAGGATGAGGTGGAAGGGAAGTAATTTTGGTAGGTGGAGGTGGAAGGGAGAGGGAGAGATGGAGGAGGGAGGGATTTGGTTGGTGGAGGGAGAGGAAAGGGAGGTGGTGGATGGGGAGGGTGGGATTTGGAGGTGTAAGTGGAGGGGAATGTGGAAAGGAGAGATCTGGGGAAGTGGAGCACTCATATTGAAGGAGTTTTGTTTCATATTGCTTCATATTGTTTCATGGCATGGTCAGGAGGAATCAGAAGCCACCCAAGTCTCATACACGATCATCACAAGGTCCTTAATAAACATAACTATACTCTGATGTACAAAGTGAGTGAGTAATAATAATGTAAACAAGTATGAGAGACACGTGGGAGTTAACTGAGCCTGGGAGTGGTAATCAAATCTAGGTTCTTTTTTCTCTTCATTCTTCTCTTCCTCTTTTGTTGGGTTTGTTGATGTTTTTCTTCGTCTTATTTACCCTTACTCTCATCTCTGTATTATTCTCCTGCTCCTCCTCCTCCTTCCTTCCTGTCCTGCCCACCCTTCTTCCTTTTCCTTCCTTCCTCCTCTTCCTACCCTACCCCTCCTCCTCCTCCTTCTTTTCCTTTCCCTACACCTCCTCCTTCCTTTCCTGCCTTCCCTAACTTCCTTTCCTTCCCTTCCTCATCCTTTCCCTACACCTCCTCCTCATCATCATCTTCCTCCTTTTCCCTACCCTCCTCCTCCTCCTCCCCATCATTATCCTCTTTACCTCTGTCCTTCATCTTGGTCCCATTTATTATCCACTTCTTATGACCCTTTATTTTATTTTTAACTTCGTCTTCTCTTCTTCTGTCATCTCTCAAGGTTTGTTTCTCTAGTGTTTTTATTTGACCTACTCTATTTACTTCACTATTTATTTAAGAAGGTAATATAATCTCGGACACCAATGTATGATTCCTGTAAACTCTGTGAAGAAATAGACTAAAATACACGACATCAAAATTTAATCAAGATACTCTTCTGTTTCCTAGAATATTTATGACAGTCCGCAGTATACACGAGTTATAAAAAAACACTCATCCACACACGCACAAAACACACACACACACACACACACACACACACACACACACACACACACACCACACACACACACACACACACACATTCCTTTTTTTAATATGAATCATTGTATGCTTGTCCTGAAATCGATGCCATATCCACTCCAACCTATATACCCATGTTCCACATACACAACCCACTCTTCCTATATCCCCCTCCTCCCCCCTCCCCTCCCTCAGTCCCAATCCTCCTATTACACATTTCAACAACATACACACACACACACACACTACTGTACACCATGACCTCCCAACATTCTTTCACATCCACACACATGATATAGTGACACGTGTATACTGTAAATAAAGTGTCGTCATCTAGTGGGACAGAAAGAGATGCTTCCACCGACAACTCACCATGAAGCTCCATTGTCTCATCTGGTGCGACAAATAAATAATCTCGGGGCCTCGCCAAAAAAAAAAAAAAAAAAAAAAAAAAAAAAAGAGAGAGAGAGAGAGAGAGAGAGAGAGAGAGAGAGAGAGAGAGAGAGAGAGAGAGAGAGAGAGAGAGAGAGAGAGAGAGAGAGAGAGAGAGAGAGAGAGATAAAACACATAAAATTCTCCTTCTCATCCCACCGTGTTGCATGCGTTTATCTTCCTGCAGGTCTCTGGGCGGTGGTAAACAATGCAGGGATCGCAGCCTTCACGGAGATCGAGTGGTGCCCCATCGCTGAGTTCCGACGGGTGTACGAGGTCAACTCCCTGGGGCCCATCCGTGTCACCAAGACCTTCCTACCCATGCTCAGACAATCCAGGGGCAGGGTCGTTCTGGTGGCCTCGCTTGCCGGTGAGTAGTCGAAGAAAGATAGAATATTTTTTGTGCCTCCTTCTTGTTCTTATTATAAATATTTTTTCCACTGATGGTTACTCGTAGTGTTGATGATTATTATGTCTCTTCCTTTGGTATTGGTTTTCGTGGTTCTTGGAGTTGTTGAAGGCTTTCTACCCCCCCCCCTCCCCTCCCCTCCCAAGCCTGTCCCCCTATTCTCGCACCCCCCAACCCCCCCCAAGCCTGTCCCCTACTCTCGCACCCCTCAAAGTAGTGATTATTAGGTCACCTCCTCTTTCGGTTTTGTTATCATGGTACAGTGAAAATGCTGGTATGCCTTATTGGGGTTTTGTTTACATTGGTTACGTTGGTAGTTAGTTGACGAGCGGTTTTCCCACAAATATAGATGTAGAAATTAGATATAACATAACAAGTGAATGGGAGTCCAGCAGGAGCAGCAGAGATGGGCTTTTCTCTCTACGTTATTGTCATTGCTTCCTGCCTGGAGATTATTACTATTATTTGGTGTTTTCAGCGGCTCTCCCACGTGGTAGAGACGCATTTTTTTACAATATCATCCTTTACATGCATGCTTTGTTTTCATTGTATTCTGTGTCAGTCTTTTGTAATGTATCTCCATCGCTCCATCTTTCTCCTCCCTTCTTTTTCTTCATTGTCTACAAACTTAAGGTGGTCATTCTTTTTTGGAACATTGGAGTGCCTTGATTCCCTCCAATTATGCCAAGGAACAGGACCAGAGGGGAAGGGTGTTCTGTTGGTTGGAATAGTTTGGAGGATTCAGTTGATCCAGAATTACCCACACAGAACTCTCCCCTTAACTACGCATGCCCCCACCATCTTGTTTTCCTCGTCATTCTCCCACGGTACACACACACACACACACACACACGGTCACAACACACTAGTCATCTCTGAGCTCTTAACTGTCTAATCTTTACACTTCTTTCGTCATTTTTTTTTTGTTTCTGGTTGCTCATCGTACAGTGGGAGTGAAGCGACCGTACAGTACCGAGGGGAAGATTGGTCTGTCTAGAAGAGGGTGGGTTTGTTGACATTGGGGAAAAAGCGCGGGAAAAAATAGCGGGGGAGTTAAAGCGACCGTACCTAGGGGGAGATCGGTCTGTCTAGAAGAGGGGCGCATGGGTTTGTTGACATTGGGGTAAAAAGCGCGGGAAATGACATCAATTAATTAATGGGAAAGCGCGGGAGAATAATGTGTATGAAGGTCCATTGAAGGAAGACGGTCCATGGTTTTAGGGGATAGTGGAAGTATACGAAAAGAAGGAGAGAGACTGAAAACGGAAGGATAATAGGAATAACCCGAGAAGAAAGAACATGAATAGGAAGAATTGGGAAGAGGAGAAAGTTCAAGGGAGATACAGAATGGAAATATCAAAGGAATAGAATTACAAGAGTGTAAAAAGAAACAATGGAGTGATAATGTACAATATAAAAATAATAAACATGAAAGCAGGAAGGAGATAATAAGAGAAAAGAAGGAAGGCCATGAATAAAAGGAAAAGGAAGAGTTTGTGGTATAGTTTACATGAAGTGAGAATGAACACACACACACACACACACAGGGGAAACACAATAAGAGAGAGAGAGAGAGAGAGAGAGAGAGAGAGAGAGAGAGAGACAGCCTCGCGTTTGTCATCCTATACACACACATACACACTCTTCATTTTCCCACACTTCTGCATTCCCCATCCACCCACACTTCCTTAGGTTTCATGCACTCCCACACACACACACACACACACACACACACACACTAAGATCATTTGCACCCACACTATCTGACCTTTTACACTTCCCTCTCCATCACTCTATGACTTTTTCACACACACACACACACACACACACACACACACACACAATGACCTGCACTCTCTAGGTTCTTACACTCTGTGCCTCACTTGCTTAACCATTAATTATCTCACACCAACCATTCTACTCTCCGGCTCTCACTCATTATCACTCAACCATTCCTCAGCTACATACACACACAACACACATACACACACACACACTCTCTCTCTCCCTCTCTCTCTCTCTCTCTCTCTCTCTCTCTCGTATCGCCTTTCCGTTTACGTCTGACACCCCTTTCCTGTAGCGTGTGTGTGTGTGTGTGTGTGTGTGTGTGTCATAAGCACCACGTGGCGATCTGAATACACACACACACACACACACACAACACATTGTCTTTCATTACACACACACAGACCCAGTTAGTTGATATTCCATTCCTTTCTTCAAGACCTCTCTCTATATATGTATCAGGTTAGGGTGTATGGTGTGTGTGTGTGTGTGTGTGATGGAAAGGGTGTTGGTGGTGGTGGTGGTGGTGGTGGGGGGGTATGATGGAGATGGTAAGGGTAGTAGTAGTAGTGGTAGTAGTGGTGGTGGTGGTGGTTATGGTAGTGGTGTAGTAGTGACGCAAATTACTCCGAAAACCTGTTCATATTCTGTCTTCGTAAAGGATCAGCCAGAACAAGCCTTCTACTGATGGTGTATGTGGTGTTATAAGACGGACGTGATCTCTCTCTCTCTCTCTCTCTCTCTCTCCTCTCTCTCTCTCTCTCTCTCTCTCTCTCTCTCTCTCTCTCTCTGTTAAATTATTAGTATCGTATCATATTTACACACAAACTATCTCTCTCTCTCAAATTAGTATCGTATCATATTTACACATAAACCCTCTCTCTCTCTCTCTCTCTCTCTCTCTCTCTCTCTCTCTCTCTCTCCTCTCTCTCTCTCTCCTACACGTGACACCACTACGCAAATGCCACCATCTCCTCTTACATAAACCAAACCACACCACACCACCACCATTACTATTACGGTTCCTATATATCTCCGTCACAGCATTAACAGACAGACAGACAAGGCAGAGAGGGTCCCCTTCACACTAGCTCCCTGCGTCGTCATTGGGGGGTTTGTTATCTAACTTAGGGACCCTGTGTGGTAGTCAGAAAAAAATGGGAGGTTAGCGAGTCCTTCAAATATTGCCACGAAACACACACACACACACCTACACCACCTATATTGAAGGATACACACACACACACACACACACACACACCTACCTATATTGAAGGAGCATGTTTCGTGGCATAGTCAGGAGGAATCAGAAACGCACCAAGTCTCAAGCACGGGTACTTCTTTTTTGGTACTTTGGAGTGCCTTGATTCCTCCAAAGTATGCTAGGAAACAGGACCAGAAGAGCAAAAATAATGGTGTTCTGTTGCTTGGAATAGTTTGGAGGATTCAGTTGCTCCAGAATTGCCAACACAAAAATCTCCCCTTAACCTGGGGGTCGTAAGGGCGAGATGACGAGGCACTAACCTTTACAAAATCACCCTTATGTCTAAAGTTCAAAGGGACCAACATCACTGCTAAGAAAATTTTTGAGTGTCATTCTAATTTATTTTTCATCTTTATATTATTTTTCTCTTCTTCCTCCTCCTCCTCCTCCTCCTCTTTCTCCTTCTCCTTCTCCTCCTCCTCCTCTCAACTTCTCCTCCTCCTCCTCCTCCTTCTCCTTCTCTCCTCCTCCTCTTTCTCTTCCCTCCTCCTCATTTTCTCATCACCTACTACTCCACTTTCATCACTCACACATCCACTCATCCTCTTCCTCACCCACTCACCCTCTCTTCCTTAACTACATCCTCCCTCCTCACCCACCTCCATCACCCAACTCCCTTATTTGTCCCACCTAGGTTCCTCCCTCATCCATCTCCTTTCTTTACTCACCTCCCTTAGTCTATATAACTCACCCACATCACACACACCCATGTACGAACCTACTCACTCATCCACCTTACACACACACACACACACACACACACACACATAAGCGTACTCGATCATACGCACTTCCTCTCTCTTTGAACTACCAGAAACTCCATAAAGTTATTCCTTCCTGTCACGTCACAAACACAACATAGTGATCACATCCTATCAAAAAAAAACATCTTATCGTCACGTCACGCCCTCTTCTTCCGGTGGTCATTTATGGTACTACTTTACTCTCTAAATAATAATAATAATAATATTGATAATCGTAATAATAGTAATAATAATAATAATAATAATATTAATAATAATAATAATAAAAATATAATAATAATAATAATAATAATAATAATAATAATAATAATAATAATAGTAATAATAATGATAATGAAATAAAAACAATGAAGAAAATTATATATAGTGACCGAGGGTGCAATAATTATATGCAACTTAAATGCAATGGAAAAAAAAAACATGATAACTGTACAAATAATAACATTCAAATTTCAAAGTAAAAAAAAAAAAAAAAAAAAAAAAAAAGTATACACAAATATCTTCAAATCATAAAAACTAAATTAACAACAACAACAACAACAAACAACAAACAAAAACATTAATAATCCTGAAACAAGGGTTGGTCAAATTAAGGTTGGGCCCCAAATCGTTTATTACTATTATACAGGACAAAATTTTATTATTATTCTTAAACTTCTCAGACAACCGGATCAAGAACAACACGACTTTCACCTTATGTTCAAAGTTTATATTGACGTCACATCCACCGTCACGTTTTATTTCATGTACAGTGTATGACGGATTGACGGTTTAAGTCGAACGGAAGAATCGAAACGTGAGGGAGTTTGTATGTACTTAGGCAACATCCTTTTTTTTTTTTTTTTTTTTTTTTTTTTGTTATAAATTATTGGTTGGAGTTTTGACACTGATCCATTCCCTTCATTAATTGGAGGGTACCGTATAGTTTTGACATTTTTGGAGATTATGATTCTTCCAAATTATTCCAAGCAACAGGATACCATTATTTTTCTTCATCTGGGTCTGTTTCGTGGCACATTTTGGAGGAATCAAGGCACTCCAATCTATCAAAAGTATACTCTCCCCTTAATTGAGGACCCTGTGATCGTGTCTGAAAATTGGAAGCTTCTGTTGATTCCTCCTGACTACACCAAGAAACAAGCTTCTTTTATATTGGTGGTGTTTCGGTGGCAATATTTGAAGGACTCTTATATTTTCAATTTACTGACTACATTTACACAGGGTCTCTCTCTCTCTCTCTCTCTCTCTCTCTCTCTCTCTCTCTCTCTCTCTCTCTCTCTCTCTCTCTCTCTCTCTCTCTCTCTCTCTCTCTCTAAATACATACAACACAACAGAGTACAGTACAAGACTTAGTGAGAGTATAAACATGACGCCAGTGACGACACCAGCAACAACAGGAGGTGATGAGTCAAACTGATCTCCGGACTCGTTCAATGACCCACTTTGTTTACACTCTTGTTTGCCCTCTAACTAATGACTTCCTCGGCTGTTTCTCCTTAGGGACTCGAGTACAGGGTTGCTCTCTCGTAAATAAACACTGACAGACACACAGCTAGACAGGTATAGAGAAGTATTATAAACTAAACAGTACGATTCTCCCATTAAAAAATAAGATAAAAGAAATACATACATAAAAAGTAGTCTCCAAAATTGATGACAACATTATCAAAGACTCCTTGGCAACTAAAGACCAAAAAAGTCGAGTCCAAACCACATCCCATGGACATACATACAGTAACTACATCACTCAGTACGGAAACCACATCTATGAATGGAATAATGAACCACCACCACTACCACTACTACCACCACTACCACTGCTACCACCAACAACCCTACTAGTATCCCTATCACTATTCTCACTAACACTACTTCCGTTTTAATTAACACTGCTACCAACATTGCCACAAACACAACCTACAACACTACTACCACCACCATTATTAATTAACATCAACACTAACCCACCAACACTACTACCACCACTACCACAAAATAATACCATCACTAATACCAAAACTATCGAACACCTACACAGTAATCACCACTACCACCATCATCACCACTACCACCACCACGAAAGTAACCCCCTACAAGTACCAACATTACATTATCACCACCACCATCACCACCACCATCACCACAACTACTAACATTAACACCAAACTTCCTTCCCAACTATCTGACATCACCAACACCCAACTAACAATCTGACATCACCGACATTAAAAAAAAATTACCCACACAAATACCACGACCATCACCATAACGATAATAATAGCTATAACAAAGACAGCCAGAACAAACAGACAAACATACAAACAGACATACAGAGAAACACATTTGTATCTTCCTGCCATTAAGGGGAATTGTAGTATAATTTTTGGAGTCTTGATTCCTCCAAAAATATGCCAGGAAACAGAACCGAACTAACATAAATAATGGTGGTCTGTTGTCTGAAATAGTTTGGAGGAATAATATGCTCCAAATTTACCAACACAATACTACACACACACACACACACACACACACACACACACACACACACACACACACACACACACACACACACACACACACACACACACACACACACACATGTATTTGTATCTTTATATATTTTTTATGTATCTTTTTATGTTATTTGTCTATTTATTATTATTTTTTTTTCGGCTCAAGTTGGAGGAGAAATCGTTAATCTCCAAAATGGCAGCATCATTAAATAGTGACTGTGTTTTGTGCCTGGATTCCTTCTCTCCTCTCAGCCCTTAAGTTACAGCCTGGCCTTGGGCTATGGTGACTTGCAGGCCCTTACTGTTTTGTTCAAGGTTCAAACACCTGTCCAAGGTCCCTCTCTGGTGGTGTGTGTGTGTAGGGGGGGGGGGGTGTTCAGAGTTTCTGCGGCGTCAACGTAGCCTCATCTGCGTTTGCGTCAATCGTGTTAAGATGTGTATGTGAGGGAGAATGTGTGTGTGTGTGTGTGTGTGTGTGTATGTGTATATGTGTGTGTGTGTGTGTGTTAAGGGACCCTGTGTTGTAGTCAGAAAATCGGGGGTAAACGAGTCCTTCAAATATTGCCACGAAACACTATACAGGTATACCTATATGGAAGGAGCTTAATTGTTTCGTGGCATAGTCAGAAGTAATGAGAAACCTTCATTCCATTTTCATACACGATCACAGGGGGTCTTTAATGTAGAAGGCAGGTGCAAGCAGAAAGACCCAAGCACACCCCGTCCTCAAAAACTAACTATTATAACTTTCCCTGACCTCACCGACAGCTGCTTTCCAAACCAAACAAACCCAGCGTTCTCCAGGACACACACACACACACATCATCATCTCTCTCTCTCTCTCTCTCTCTCTCTCTCTCTCTCTCTCTCTCTCTCTCTGCAAGCCTGAGCCAATTATCCATAAGAAAATACAAGAGGTGGTGGAGGTGTGTCCCATTATGGTCCCCTGTTTTAATTAATGTTCTTCTGTCCTTACTGTGACACTCGGGTAATTTATTTTTATTTTGTTTTCTCGTTGTAAACACTGATGGCCATTGTTTACAGACGCCTCACACTCGCTTAGCCATTCCCTCCCTCCTCTTCCTCTTCCTTTCTCCTATTCCCTTCCTTCTATCTCTTCTCCTATTCTCTTCCTTTCTCCATTCCCTCCCTCCCTCCCCTCCTTTCTATTCTCTCCTATTCCTTCTCTCCAGTCACTTCTCTCTCTCTCCTTCTCTTTTCCTTTTTCCTCTCTCTCTCTCTCTCTCTCCTTCTCTTTTCCTCTTTCCTCTCTCTAATAATAATAACAATAATAATAATAAAAAAAAAAGTAAATAAAAATAACAATAAAAAATCATAATAATATTGATAATTATTCTATTCGTCTGTTTTGTTTTTCAGGTCGGTACACGTTCCCAGGTTTCACAGCATACAGTATGAGTAAACACGCCCTCCATCTCCTTCGCTGATGGTCTGAGGTTGGAGATGCAAAAATGGGGCATCTCAGTACACACCGTCGAACCCACACTCTATAGGTACCAGGATAATAATAATAATAATAATAATAATAATAATAATAATAATAATAATAATAATAATAATAATAATAATAATAATAATAATAATAATAATAATAATAATAATAATAATAATAATAATAATAATAATAATAATAATGAAAATAATAGTAATAATAATAATAACTAATTTCATCCTCCTACATGTTTCTCAAGAGCTCAATTAAATCATGTCTCCTTTCCCTCTCTTTCCCCTCTCTCTCTCTCCCTATCCCCCCAGGACCCCCATCAGTCAAGAAGCCCCCATCCACCGTGCCTGGACACCTACTGGGACAGCTGCTCAGACGACATTAAAAACCACGTACGGAGACGAGTACATCAAGGACTTTAAGATGACCATTACCCAACACCTCAACCGTGCCAAACCCTCAGAGAAAATAGCAGAGGTTATTGATGATATGGTGGACGCAGTGGCCGGTGATGATCCCAAGGTAATATAATAATAATAATAATAATAATAATAATAATAATAATAATAGTAATAAAAATAATAATAATAGCAGTAATAATAATAACAGTAATAATATTAATAATAATAGTAATAGCAGTAATAATAATAATAGTCATAATAATAATAGTTAAAAATTGTCCGTGGGTGTGTGTGCATATTATTTCAACACGATTTACTGAGGTGCAATGTATACTGTATGTTTTAACACCATTGGCCGGGGGTCGTGCAAAGGCATATCTTAATTCAGGGACCACCTATGATGTAGTCAGAAAATTAGAAGTAAACGAAGTCCTTCAATTGTTGCCACGAAACACTACCAACCACCAATATGGAAAGAAGATTGTGTTTCGTGGCATAGTCAAGGGTAATCTACAGTAGCCTCCAATACCCATACACGATCCTTAATCAAGTTCCTCCAAAGTATGCAGCCAGGAAACAGGACCACAAGGCACAAAATAAAAATATACTAGTCTTCTGTTGTTGCTTTGGAAGAATCAAATGCTCCAAAATGATCATAAGACTGAGGGACAAGTGGTGGTCATGGTTGTCTAAATGTCACCACTGTTTGTTTATTCAGAGTCGTGTGTGTGAATATATCTCACATTATTTCCTGACCATTGTTTATGTAAGCATATAATTATTTATTTTCCACTTTATTTTGTTGAGGTTGGTAGAGATTTGTTAGCTTATTATAATATTGACAGTATCTAACCTAATGTAACCTATATTTCACCACTATATAGTTAGGTACTAATGATGGTGTTCTCTCCCTATATGCATTGACTTGATAATAATAATACTAATACTAATTGTTGTTGTTCGTTGACAGACCCGGTATGTACCCTCGGTGGTGACACAGATCAGAGCCAAACTCCTGTCTTCCCTGCCAGACCCACTCCGAGACCACTTCTTCCTCAGTAGTCAACCTCGCACACCTCCAGCCTATCTTACAGGTGTGTGTCCTTCATATCCCTCTAATCCAATTCTTATACCTTTCATTCTTTTCCTTATATTAAATTCTCACATGTCTTGCATATTCCCCTAATACAATTCCTATACATTTCCTTCTTTTCCTTATATTTAATTCTCACCTGTCCTTTGTCGTTGTCCCCCCCCCCAGAGAGGAAAAAGCAGCGTACCCTCAGAGACCCCAGAGAGGACACCCCCCAGGACTACCAGGGTCGTCACCGTCGCCCCGTCAGGATGTTCTCTATGCCCAACTGGAACAAGAAGGAGTTGACCCCGTCCCCCTCCCCGATCACCGACCACACGGAGACCAAGTTCAAGTTCTGAGCTGCTGGATCTGCAAGTGGGAATACAAAAGGGGTTTAAATGACTTCTGTAATGTATCTGCAAGTGGGTGTACAAAGGAATACAAAACAGGGTTAAATGACTTCTGAAATGTATCTGTAAGTGGGAATACAAAAGGGGTTTAATGACTTCTGAAATGTATCTGTAAGTGGGAATACAAAAGGGGTTTAAATGAATTCTGTAATGTATCTGTAAGTGGGTGTACAAAGGAATACAAAAGGGAAATTAAACGAGTTCCGAGTTGTATCTGTGTGTTGTTGTTGTTGTTGTTGTGGATGTTGTGTTGTGTGGATGAATGGATGGGTGATGTTTCGGGTTTATAATGAAAATATCGAGGTGTGTGTGTGTGTGTGTGTGTGTGTGTGTGTGTGTCTGTGTGTGTTGTTGTTGTTGTTGCGTGACGTGTATGTTTGGAGTAATCACTATATAGTCTCCAATTGCCAGACTAGATCACAGTTTCCTTAGATTTATGAACAGCCAAACTTGTCACCTTCCAAACTACCTCAAAATACATTCACAGCTCACTTGGACTATTAAAAAAGACAAAAGAGAGAGAGAGAAAGAGAGAGAGGCTACTGTATGTGCATGTGCTCAGTTCCACAGTTAAATTAAAAAAAAAAAAAATCATACATTCTTCCCATCCAGCAAAATTCAGACCACAACCCCATTGTAAAGACGCTCCTCCTTCAAAACAACATAAGGGTGAATATGTTATCATAATCCAGTCAAATGTAATATTAAATCACTGTTGGTGCCATGAGTGAGACTGACTGAAGCTATGAGTGAAACATGCATGGGGTCAATATTCTGAGGAAGAGTAGAAGTTTATTGAATATGTTCCACTTCTATATAGTTTTAAAGGTTAATAATGTATACTCGTGATACATAATTTCTGACCAGAGTGTGAAGAGCAGAAAGCTTCGAATCGCCTGGTATTGGTTCATTTCCCTACTCAGTACACATAATTATAGAGGCTGAGTTCGAATGCATTGTGTGTGTTTGTGTGTGCGGTGTCTGCCGTTCGTCTCTGGTCAGGGATTACGTATCACGAGTGTATATTATGTAGTGAGGTTTCCATGTTCACTCTAGCTTGGTATGGTAGACTTCACTTGGGGAAACTGTATATAATTATTGTGTTGTACAAAGATTTCCAACTTAGGATGTGGTATAATAATTTATAAATAAGACGTGTTTTCCTTTTTTTTATTATAATTCTTTTTTATGTAGTTTTCAGTGATGCAGATATGTCTCTCTGTTAATGTAACATAATTATATTCCTAAGTTTAATCCCAACTCCACGTACTTAAAAAAAAAATGTACATATATATATTGTATAGAGTTTTCGACTTCTAGACGAGACGAATGAATGTGTTTATAACTACATAGATGAAAAGTAATGATGTTTGTACTGTACCTGTTAAATGAAAATATATTATTACGGTTTCTGTAACTTTAAGGAACTCTGTGATCGTGTACGAGACCTGGTGGCTTCTGATTCCTCCTGACTATGCCACAAAACAAGCTCCTTTTAATGTAGGTGTGTGTGTTTCGTGGCAATGTTTGAAGGACTCGCTAACCTCCAATTTTCCGACTGCATCACGGGGGTCCTTAAGAAAAACTACGATGATGTTATTGAATACTTGGGCCTCATTATATACAAATTAATATGTTCAATTCTTCCACACGTTACGAAGAGGAAGGAAAATTAAATTACATTCCATTACGACTATTATTTTCTATGGTGCTTTGTATTGTTGATGTTTTTATTAGAGTTTGACGTGTGTGTGTGTGTGTGTGTGTACATATCATAATGGGCATTCCGTGGCGTGTGGTTTAGTACAATTATAGCGTGTGTGTGTGGGGGGGGGGGGGAGGGTGGTGATGTACTGTACACACATACACACACACACACACCCGGAAATACACATACATCTTACAAAACACACACACACACACCAGGAAATACACTGACAGCCTACAAAACACACATGTTGAACACCCCAAACACAACACACACACACACACATGCAAACACGGAACTGCAAACATTGATACCAAAACCCAAACACAACACACACACACACGAAAACCCAAACCCAAACACAACACACACACGCAAACAAGGAAACTAAAACACAACCCACACACACACACACGCAAACACGGAACCGCAAACATTGATACCAAAACCAACACGAGACAGACCAGACCCTTCCCTTTTTCTCCTCCAGCCTCATCACGCCCACCTCCCAGCAGCTGGTCCTAAGGTTATTGTTTTGTTTTTATATTGTCTATGGTTTTGTTATATCGTTTATTAATCTGGCGAAAATGCACCAGTCAGTCAGTCAGTTCCCTCCCTTTCTCGTCTTTTGAGTAGAATATTATAATATGTTTTTTTTTTTTTTTTTTTTTGTTACCTGGAGAAAAATGTTAAGTTGTTTCCTATCAGTTGATCAATTTTACTGCCTGCGGTGGTAATAATTTCCAGTGCTTTTATAATATATAACTTGTGTATAAATATTTACCTCATAATTTAAAAAATCTAGATGCTTTGAGTAGATTCCAGAAATTTAACTAGTAGAATATTGTGGAGTAAAAATAATTTGGGTTATTCGCCTTGATTGCATTTACTCGAAAAATAATAGTTAAAATGACTGAGATAAGGAGCCTGGTAGTACAGTCAAGAGCACTAATACGTATACACCTTTGGTTGAAACTTTGAACGGTTCACCAATAATTCATCAACTAACTCATTCCACTCGAGATTTTATTGTCCATTTATTTACGTACTGTCTCTAGGTATTCGAAGCACGCCTGCATGGATACGTATTAGTGCTCGCGACTGTACATCTTCACCAGTCAGGTCCATAAGAAAAAATTAATGGCGAGTTGATACATATAGTTATTCCTTGTTTGAGTTTCCTTCCCTCCAGCTGCCAACTCGTCAGTCATATTATTATTATTATTCTGTTTTTATTTTACTATTCTTTAATGATTTCCTCTTTATTTTCCTATACAGTACTGAAAAAAAAATGTAGCACATATCATATTCTTTTATTTGTACATTATTATATAGTTATGATTAAGTGAGAGAGAGAGAGAGAGAGAAAGAGAGATAGAGAGAGAGAGATGGCGATATTGTTATGTTTGTAAACTATATTTTATTTCTAAGGTATGTTTGTTTTCGTTGTCGTTGAACTTTCTGTGTGTGGGATTAATGAAACATAAAACAACAAACAGTATTGCACATTGTACAGTTCAAATGTAATGTTAAAGTGATAATAAAATGTGTCGATAAATATTAGTGTATAATTATTTTCCACTCTTTGGTGCCTCGATTTTCATGTGTTTGTTGTTGATTTGTTGTTGTTGTTGTTGTTGTTGTGCATAAGTAAAGCTATCAACTGGAGTGTATGTGCGAGAGTTAACTATAGTGCATTTATTTATTCTATCAACCCTTGTGGTCAGATGATGCTACGAACTACTTGTGCCAGTGCTAACCAATACATGCAGTACAGTATTCATTTTCTTCCTTTACCTTCAGTCAGTCAGTGAGTCAGCCGATGAGATGATAATAATTCAGTGCCGTTCAATAATAATCTCATTCTTCTCTCTTCACCTCTCTACCATTCTCATTGTATTTGTCTTGTACGTACTTTCTCTCTTTTTTCCCTTTCCTTCATGCACGTCTACATCAAACCTTGAGTCCATGCAGTGCTCTTGTTATGACTCGACTTCACGGGGTAGTAGTTTGGGGTATGGTATCCCTCTCAAATCTTCCGTTGTCCCTCCTTTCTTTCTGTTTCATTCGTACTGGCTCGCCCAACTCTGTATCATGAACCTTCTCCCTCTTTATACAGTATTTACAGTGTCTTCCAGGCCTAGGTGTATCTTCTTTCATCCTCAATCAACCGAGAGAAAGAGAGGGTTGTAGAGGGTTGTAATAATTTTTCTTTGGTGCATCAGTAAAGTGTTTTGATTTTTCTATTGTGAGTTAGAGATGAAGGAGAGAGTCGTGGTTTCCCCATAGTTCGTTATAGAAAACAGAGGGTCGTGGTGGTGGTGGTGGTTGTGGTGGTAGAGGTGGTCGTCGTAGTAGTAGTGGTGGTTCGTCAACAGAGAGAGGGTCGTAGTTTTGTATTGCAGTGGTGTGTCGTCAAGTGATGGGGGTCGTTCACGTTTGTTTTTCTCTCTCTTTTTTATAGTGTGTCAACGAGAGGGATAGTGGAGTTCATCCTTTCTAATCTTGGTTTGGGTGACGAAGTGATCGTGACGTTTCTCTTCTCTCTGGCTGGCGAGGTGAAGGTGTTGTCGTCGACCCCACCCTCTGACTCCTGTGGAATGAAGATATGAAGATGAAAGGACATCCCAGGAAGACCCATACAGAAAGGACGAGGCAAAACATAACAGAGGGATGGGCCAGCAGTCACCAAGTAAAAAGGAGATATATATTTTTACCAATTGTATTCATATCAGTATTATTATTATTATTATTATTATTATTATTATTATTATTATTATTATTGTTGCTATTATTATCATCATTATCATTATTATATATTCTACAATCAGCCATTGGACATAGGTTTCACGAAGCCCGTTACCGAGACCCCCATTTTGATGTTCTTGTCATTGCTCTGCTTGTGGTTTTGGTGGTGGTGATGGAGGAGGTGGAGTTCTGGGGTGGATGGTGAGGCCACGAGGTTCTCTGGGGCTGCTGCTATGGTGGCTGCCAACATCAACACGGATCCCAGGCAGAAGGGGAAGGTGAACACGGGTAGCTGGTTCTGAAATGATGAAAATATAATGAATAATAATAGAAAAAAAAAACTTCCTTCTCCCACCCATATCTCATATGCATTTCTTGTCCCTATACTTGACTAGAAAATATGCTTAGTTTGAGTATGATATGTGTTATATAATAAACTACCTTCTCCCTCCCACAGGTTTAGGTTCAGTATAATATAAATAATTAAAAAAAATTATTTGTCTAACTACTGACGGCGACGAAGACGGGAAGAAGGGCAGCCATGATGAAGGTGGCGAAGACGGCGTTGACGGAGGCCAGGAAGAGGTTACGTCCTGTGGGGATCATGAAGAAGGCAATGGCACCCCCCGCCAGGAACCCGTTGTACCCCCAAACCCCAGAGTATACGGCAGAGTAGGGGGCTGACGACACCACCAAGCCTGTCACGGTAGGAGGCGAGAGGACGTAGGGAAAGGAAGGGGAAGGGAGGGGAAGGAAGGGGAAAAGATAGGTAGGGAAAGGAAAGGGATGGAGAAAGGTTAAGTTAAAAATGACAGAGGTGGAAACAGAAAAGTACCGAATATATGAATGATAATGATATTCCTATTAACAAACTATCAATGAAATACTGCTCTGGTGGTGATGGTGATACTAACTGGTGAAGGTGCCAATAGCGCCCCCGAGGAAACAGGCGAGGGTAAGGATGGGTGAACACAGGAAGGCTCCCACCAAGATCAACACAGAACACGGTACACTCTCCACCGCCCACACCTGACCTACAGACAGCAGTGTTC
Organism: Petrolisthes manimaculis; assembly: GCA_034508575.1. Taxonomy (NCBI): domain Eukaryota; kingdom Metazoa; phylum Arthropoda; class Malacostraca; order Decapoda; family Porcellanidae; genus Petrolisthes; species Petrolisthes manimaculis. The sequence goes on along the minus strand of JAWZYT010006275.1, from coordinate 13,228 downwards.
CCATCAACACCTGCAAATACATACATACACATATATATACAGTACATATTATAATATTGCGAAATTAAATACATAATTAAATTGTGGACAAACCTAAGCAACATAATTATATATCTGTAAAATAGCCAACTTTACTTTTACTCTCACAAGGTATATGTTGTTATTTAGGGAAGTTTTTTTTCCTTGTATGGTTTGGTTGAATTATTAGCCTTATAATACGTTCCATTCCAAAGCAGCGACTCACCCTGTCCCACTCCACTTCCTCCTCATCCCCCTGCAGTAGTGAGGTGTCGTTGGAGGCTGTTGCTGCTTCAGGAGCGGGTAGGGCGTACCCAGCTGCCCTCATACACAGGAAGGTGATGGAGGTGGCCACGTTGAAGGGCAAGGTATAGGCGGGGATCTTGTGTAACCCCAGAAGATTGCCCAGACCCGCAAACACGACAACACTACGACAGGAAAAAGTGTATTCAGGATAACTATTTACATGATAACAATATATAGGACAAATCAATACACGGGGAATAAGGGAAAATATTAAAATTATAACAGGGGGACGTCAGGTCACGTCTGAAAATATAAACCAATAAGTAACTAAAAAAATGGTTGTCGCAGGAAAGTAAGCAGTGACGATCAACGGGAATGTAACACAGAACCCGAACTGGAGTTTGATACATCGATCTCACCTGAAGGCAGACGTGGCGAGGAGATAGAGCCACACAGGGACGGAGAGCGGGGCGTGGAAGAAGACTGGGTAGAGGGCCGGGATGACAGTACCCACCAACACGGGACTGAAGTTGGTGAGGCCAGCACTGATCACCTCGTCGGGGAAGTTGAGTACCTGGGTGGGGGTGTGGCAGGTACAGGAAGGAGGGGGGGATGAGATGGGGTAAGGGTAAAGGAGGGCAAGTTTAAAATAGGGCAAGGTTAAGGGAGATGAAACAGTGTAAGGGTAAGATAGGGCAAGGGTAAGATAGGGCAAGGGTAAAATAGGGCAAGGAAAGGGTAAGGGTAAGGGAGAAGAGACGGTGTAAGCGTTAACCTGAGTAATGAAGGACAAGGGTAAAGGGTAATGGAGATGAGATGGTGTATGTAAGGGTGTACCTGAGTAAGGGTAAAGTGAGGCAGGGTAAAAGAAATGATAATATAAGTTGCGACGCTCCGAGATTATTGAGTGAAGCTACATGTGTTGTGTCGAGGTGTGGGTTACTTCACTCACCTTGGCTACCAGATTATGACAACAAAGAGCTCCCCCACACCTCACCCCATTGTCCCCCCTCTCACAATGGCTACCAGATTATGACCACAAGGACTCCCCCACCCTTCTGGCCCCCCCTCTCACCTTGGCTACCAGTATGGCGACGAGGGAGGCGGCCACAGCACCGACCCCTGCAGACAGATTCCCAATGAGGAGTCCCAGCAACATGATGAGACCAGAGAGTGGATTGTTGACGAACATCACCTGTAGGGAGAAGCAAAGGTTAAATGATATGAGCCTACACACACTCCATGCATCACACATAATAATAATAATAATAATAATAATAATAATAATAATAATAATAATAATAATAATAATAATAATAATAATAATAATAATAATAATAATAAACGGTTTATTAACATAAGGGCAGCCATAGGCTGAAAATATACATACATTTAAGAGAAATAGAATAGATCAAGATATGTGTTGACGACGCTGTTTGCCTGTATATATATATATATCATTGTTATTGTTGTTGTAGTTGTTGTTGTGTATTATGGATACCACGACAATCTTGGGAAGGTCACTGCATGTTCTACAAGAGTAATATTAATGAGTGTCTTAGTAATGACGAAGAGCACCAACAACGCACGTATGGATGTATGTATGTACAGTATGTGGCACGATCTTGATTATTAATTATAATAATAAAATAATAAAAATTAATAATAATAATAATAATAATAACAACAGCAGCCTTACCTGTGCTATGCCCCTAAGGACGCTCTCGATGACCTTGAGGGGGCCGACCAGGGACACCCAGGGGTACTTGGCCAGGGCATCTCGCAGGTCAGGGGCGTCAAGGGCCACCCATCTCAACACCCACGGCTGCAGGAGGAGGCACGAAGTGGTTGGTTACTTAATAGGTCGGTGTTGATTGGTATTAAGGGAGTTTATAACATTTGGTACATTGCAGGGCTACTGATTCCTCCATAATATGCCATGAAACACAGCCAGATTAACCAAAATAATGTTGTCCTGTTGCTTGGAATAGTTTGGAGGAATCAGTTGTTCTAAAATTGCCAACACTACCACACCCCCTTAAATAGATAAGAAGATATTAATTTAGCTCCCGACTATAAAGTAATCCATTTAAAGAGAAAAACAACACTGATTTGAGGAGGAAAGAAGACCGTCCAAGGCCTCATAAATCCTGTAGAACGAAGGAGAAGGTGATGGCAAGATGGGACAGCAAGACAAGCACGAAGGAGAGAGAAAAAGGAGGGAAACTTAGAGAGAAAAGGAGTGACAGAATTACCTTCGCCTCAAGAAATCGAGACGCCTTGTCCATCCCTGTGACTGCTCAGCTTCACTCTGCTTCACTTGAACTCAGAGCTTTACGCCGTTTCAATCATGCACTTCGCTTCCTTCGTGGTCGTATGAGATGCTTGAAAAAAAAATATCAGTGGTCAGAAATATAAAAGAATATATATTAATATACTGCTGGCACCTTTTGTACCCACTGATCACAACTAATATGAACAAAATAGGTGACACGACCCCATCAATAACACCATACCACCAACACTACCACCACAACACACACACTCCCATACACACCGACGGGTTGACGGAGTACAGACTGACTGATTGGCTGGCAACACTCGAGTGGTGTACTAACTGCATCCATACCAATGACAGAAGAGGACCAATGATGCATTATAAGTTGTTGATGGTGTAATGGTGATGTGGGGAAGGAGAAGGAGAAGGAGGTGATGATGATGATGTGGGGGGGAAGGGGAAGGGGGAGGAGGAGGAAGAGTAGGTAATAATGATGTGGGGGAGGGAGGAAGAGAGGAAAGAGGTGAAGGAAGAGAGGAAAAAGGTGAAGGAAAATACATGTCAGTCATAGGTCCAGTAGGAGGAATGGATGATTGATTAGGTGTCGAAGGTTACCCAGGAAGTACTGTACCGTAATGTGCTTGGTCTGGGAGAGAGAGAGAGAGAGAGAGAGAGAGAGAGAGAGAGAGAGAGAGAGAGAGAGAGAGAGAGAGAGAGAGAGAGAGAGAGAGAGAGAGAGAGAGAGAGAGAGAGAGAGAGAGAGAGAGAGAGAGAGAGAGAGAGAGAGAGAGAGAGAGAGAGAGAGAGAGAGAGAGAGAGAGAGAGAGAAAGAGAGAGAGAGATGAGTTAATTAAAGGTGAGATTCTTTCGTTGCATGGTCTAATTGTAAGGTCTCTGATTCCTCCCCCCAAACTATATATATCAAGAAACAGATCACTTATGAGTACCATTGAGAGAGTCCATTTTCTGGTAGAGTTTGGAGAATCAGAGACCTTCCCAACTTGTCAACAAAAACTCTTCCCTTGAGACGTTGTTGTTGTTGTTGTTTTAATCTTTAAAATAGCAGCATCATTAAATGGTGACTGTGTTTTGTGCCTGGATTCCTTCTCTCCTCTCAGCCCTTAAGTACAGCCTGGCCTTGGGCTATGGTGACTTGCAGGGCCTTACTGTTTTGTTTAAGATTCAAACACCTGTCCAAGGTCCCTCTCTGGTGGTGGTGGTGGTGTGTGTATGTGTGTGTGTCCTAGTCTGCCAAGAGAAAAATAATAATCCTTTTAAGATGAGAAAACAACTTTGGCACATTTAGAGATTACAGATTCCTCCAAACTATGTGTAAAAACAGAAGGGACTATATAGGGGAGGGAGTTTAGACTGTTACATGCAAAGGGATAATACTCCCCCGTGTACTGGCGGTCCACACAGCAGTGAGAAAAATAAACATTGCCTCCGGTTGCAGTACACCTCACGTGGATTTTTAATCCATGTGTGCTGATCTCGTCAAATCCACTAGAAAGTGATCACATCCTACAATTTTATTTCTAGCCCTGTGGGGGATGGCTATAGTATTCACAGAGAATAAAGTCAGTCTCCCACCCCCCTCCCTGGGAGGTGTTGTTGTTGGTGGTGTTTTTGTTGTTATTAGTGAGATCATTAAGGGTAGTGTGAGATCTTTGTTGGGTTTAGGAATTGTGATATTTCCCATTCTTTCAGATGTTGGGTATTGTATTATGAGTACCTGTAATTTATGTTAGTATAAGTGCATGTATGCTTTGTGTTTCGAGGTGTTTAAAGTGTAAGCTACTGATGAGAGCTTGAACTTGTGGATGCTGTGATTCGTCTGACAGTTTGTGAAGGGTGCATAGTCTGAGTCAGTGGGGAAATGTCTCTTTCGTGTAATAACTCGTAAGTCTTCAGGGTGAGGGTGAAAGTGGCTGACATGAGAGAATACTGGATGAGGGTGTTTGCTTGTTTATTTGAGGGTATATAGTGTCTGTTGTTATGATAGCTATATGTGATTGTGTAGTGTTGCTGTTGAATAGTATGATGCTGTTTAGAATTTTGTTGAGTTTGCTGGTGCTTGTTTTGTGATCAAGTGTGTTGACAAACCTTTGCCAGTTTAGTGTTTACTGTTCTATATTTTTTTTATTTGTGTATTTAGTGCTTGTATTTGGTGAGTTGGGGATGTGTGTTTATGTGTGTCTCGTTGTCTGATGAGGCCTTGAATTTCTGTTGTAAAGTTAGGGTCGTGTTTTCTTCTGTTGCCTCTTAGGAAGTCTGCGGTTGTCTGTGGTTTGTATAATTGTATTGAATTTTTGTACAGCAGTGTTGATGTCTGTGATAGGTGTAAGGTGTACTGCTCAGTGTTGCAAAGTGATGTTCTGTTCTTCTTCTTATTGTTGTTGTTATTGGTTGTGTTGTCGTTATTGTTGTTGTTATTATGGTTATTACTGGTGTTGTTATTGTTGTTATGGTTGTGTTGTTGTTGTTGTTGTTAGTGTTGTTACTAATGTTGTTATTTTTGTTATGATTGTGTTGTTGTTGCTATTGTTGTTATTGGTTGTGTTGTTATGGTTGTTGTTGTGTTGTTGTTTTTATTGTTGTTATTGGTTGTGTTGTTGTAGTTGTTGTTGTTCTGGTGGTGAAGATAATATTTATGGTACTCGTGTCTTCTCTTTAATCTCTGGTAATATTATGAGTCCTGAGGTGAATGGCAAAAACTGATTGGTTAGTGAATACATGATACACATACATGATTGGTTAATACACATATATACATGATTGGTTGATACACATACATACATACATGATTGGTTTATACACGAGTCTGATTAGTTAGTTTACACACACACACACGCACACACACATGATTTGTTTATTCATGATTGTTTGAACGCTCTCTCTCTCTCTCTCTCTCTCTCTCTCTCTCTCTCTCTCTCTCTCTCACACACACACATCTCGAAGGGGGGATAATCAGCGTTCAACATTCTTTATTATTGGTAGAACTTACTGTTATTGATTCACTCTAACCTTCACTTCAAGATTTTCGGAATACAAAGTTTTATAGTGTATTTTGAACGAATGTATTGTTCACGACCATCGCAAAGTAATGTTTTGGGATATATCACCCCCCCCCCCACTGCCCCAACTTAATCTTCATAAACACCTCATTTTTGCCATATTTGAACTAGATTCGTCTGATAAACACTACAACGCATTAAATAGAATTGGATAGACCTCACCAGACCTAACCTAACCTAATCAGGACCGCGGCAAACTACCGAGACCTAACCTAGCAAAATACGGGGCCTGGATGTAAACATTTGGCGGCCATCTTGAATTAATATCATTATACTGGAAATACCCAATAAGGAAATGACATACATGTATTAATTAAGTATATTAGACATAATAAAATTAATGGGAGTAATTATTGACAAACGCTATACTAATACCAAAAAGGAGAAAAGATAGAAATTTGTAAATAATAATCTCTATGCAACAACAATAAATGTTTTATTTTTTCATCTATATTTTTTCTCTCTACGTTTTATTTTCTTAGTCACCCTTAAACTTACATTTATCTATAACTCCTACATAACAGAAAATGTACTATGAATGGTACACTTAGGTATTTACAATAAGGTTATATTATGTTTCACCATCAACACCATTTTGCTAGTAACGTTATACCCTGTGTGGCAAAGGAAGGAACAGCAGGATATCATGAGAAGAAGGAACACACAAACACATTAATTTTATCCCTGGAAGGAAACACACTTCTTACCCATGGAAGGTGGAAGTAGTGATGGTGGTAGTGGTGGTGGTGGTAGTGTTGATAGTGAAGGTAGTGGTGATGGTGGATGTATATAGTGGTGGTGGTAGTGGTATAGTTCCCCATCTGTAACATAACGTAACATAGTATTACATAACATACCGTCACATTATCTTAACTTATACTTAACAATACATATTACAAAAATGGGGGAGAGGAGTGGGGAGGAGGGGGGAGGGAAGCTAGGTCTTACTGTATTAATTATGTAACGCAATACAACACGACACAATACAACACAAATACATAACGTAACATAATACCACTGAATATTAATAAAATACAAAATCCGACACCTTTCTATCCAACCTTCCTCCCCTCCCTACCCTTCCCTCCCAATTCCTCCCCTCTTCATCCCCTCTCTGCCCTTCCCTCCCCTCTTTTCATCCCCTCCCTGCCCTTCCCTCCACTTTCATGCCCTCCTTTGCCCTTCCCTCCACTTTTATTCCCCTCTATAGTCCTTCCCTCCCCTTTCATGCCCTCCCTGCCCAAAAAAAAATTAATTAATAAAATATATGTATATATATATTATTTAAAAAAAAAATAAAAAAAAATAATTATTAAAAAACCATGGCGGCGGCGGCGGGGCGGCGGCGGCGAGGGCGGCAAGGCGGCGGCGGGGCGGCGGGGGCGGCGGCAAGGCGGCGGCGGCGGCGGCGGAGACGACGACGACGAAAAAAAGTAATCAAATAAAAAAAAAAAAAAAAAAAAAAAAACTTAATTACAAAAAAAATAATAAAAAATAAAAAAATAAAAAATATATATATTATTAAAAAAATAAATAAAAAAAACTAATTATTAAAAAACGATGGCGGCGGCGGCGGGGCGGCGGCGGGGCGGCGGCGGGGGCAGCGGCGGCGGCGGTGGGGCGGCGGGGCGGGGCGGCGGGGCGGCGGCGACGACGACGACGAAAAAAAATTGATAAATAAAAAAAAAAATAATAATAAGAAAAAAAATAATAATAAAAAAAAAAACTTTCTTTCTCTTTCTCTCAATATTATTTTATTTTATTTTCACACTTTCTCCCTCTCGTGAAGTAATTATCATGGTTGAAGAATGTGATAATTGCATGTGGCCAAACTGAAGGACGGGAATAAACTATATCCGCGTCTAGACAGAGAGAGAGAGAGAGAGAGAGAGAGAGGAACTGGAAGGCCTGCTGAAGGGGTATATAATTATATAGGCTAATCTACTGAATGCTGTGTGGTTAGATGTGTACCGATTCCTCCCAATAAACAGACAGATCCCATCTTTAACAAATACTGAGGTGCAGGTAAGTTTGTTTCCTGCATGGTGTGTTGTGCAAGAATTACCAACTCCCCAATTCACACACAAAAAAAAAAAAAAAAAAAAAAAAAAAAAAAATCCCACGAAATGAGAAGGAAGGAAACAGAAAGAAAGGAGGGACATGGAGAAGGAAGGAAATAGAAGGAAAAAAGGGTCAGGGAGAAGGAAGGAAATAGAAGGAAAGGAGGGACAGAGAGAAGGAAGGAAATAAAAGGAAATGAAGGACAGAGAGAAGGAAGGAAACAGAAGGAAAGGAGGGACAGAGAGAAGAAATTAATTTACACGTTGTTATACAAGCTCTTTAATCCAAACATAATTATGATCTAAGAATATTTATCATTTTTTGGGCCAACTGCATATATTTTTTTTCTTGTTTCCTGAATGTGTGAGGTGACGTGAGATTGAGTACATGGATGAGTAAATGAGTGAGTATGTGAATGAGTAGGTATACTGTATGTGAGTGAATGAGTGAGTATGTGAGTGAATGAGTGAGTATGTGAGTGAATGAGTGAGTATGTGAGTGAATAAGTAAATATGGGAATGAACGAGTGAGTATGTGAATGAACGAGTGAGTATGTGAGTGAACGAGTAAGTATGTGACTAATTGAGTAAGTATGTGAGTAAATGAGTAAGTATGGGAATGAACGAGTGAGTATGTGAATGAACGAGTGAGTATGTGAGTGAACGAGTAAGTATGTGACTAATTGAGTAAGTATGTGAGTAAATGAGTAAGTATGGGAATGAACGAGTAAGTATGGGAGTAAACAAGTAAGTATATGGGAGTGTGGACATTCAGGGTTGTTTAATAAGTAAGTAAGTGAATAAGTAAGTGAGAATGAACCCAGAGGTGAGAGGTGAGGTGAGGTGAGGTGAGGTGAGGCTTGGGAGGGGAGGGGTGGTGGTGGGGGAGGATACCTAAAGATGGGGAGGACATAGGACACCCCATATACAGAAGTGTGTGTGTGTGTGTGTGTGTGTGAAGGGGTGGACATTAATCAAACCTCCTGCTGTCCCCACCTACTGTATATGGACTTTGCTGCTCCTTGGTTATACTTATGGTCATCTCGAAACAAACCTTCCTCTCTCTATCTCTTACCTCTCTTTCTTTTACTTCCCCTCTCCCTCTTCCTTCCACTCTCTCTCCCTTCCTTCCCCTCTCTCTTTCTTCCCCTCTCTCTCCCTCTCCCTCTCTTATCTCTCCCTTTCTCTCTCTCTTTCTTCCCCTCTCTCTCCCTTCCTTCCTCTCTCCCTCCCTTGTCACCTGATGGATTGAAGAGAAGTATTTGTTTATAGTATCATCTCACAACAACCTCACCCTCCGTTTCCCGTGTGTGTGTGTGTGTGTGTGTGTGTGTGCAAGGTGTAAGGCAGTGACTAAGCTCGCACACACACACACACACACACACACACACACACACACACACACAACCAGTCCTAAGATCCAGTTTGGTGAGGGACAGGGTGTGAGAGGGGTGGGATGGTGGATTTGGGAGAGTGGGAGGGAAGGAGGGAGGGAGGAATAGTAGGAGCAGCAGCAGCCTGGCGCCAGAACCCCGCCCACCTAACACCTTCCCCCCAACACCCCCTCCACACCCTTCAAGGAGCTGGTATGGAGGTGGGGAGTGGGGGGGGGAGGGGAAGAGTGAGGGGAGATCCACCCCCTCTTCATCTGACCCTCGCCCCCTGCAGGGTTTGGTGATGTATTTTCCTGTCATGTAAACACTGTGACGCCACTAGCAAAACACACACACACACACACACTAAGAGGAGGCTACTGGTTCCTCCAAACTGTGCCACGCAACAACAACTAATACTGTGTGTGTGTGTTTCGTGGCACTCTTGGGAGGAATCAGTAGCCTTCAATGCTTCCACAAAATCTCATACAAAATCTCATACTCCATAATATTTTGGTAGTATTTTGAAGACGGGCAAAACTCGTGTTGTTCAAGGATGCCTAAGCCTTTAGTTTTAATTATTTTTTCTGTATTTTTAAATCCTGATACGACGTCAGGGTTTGTATCATAGGCTGTATAAAATCATCTGGTGTTAGTCAGTCAGGATATAATTATTATCTGTGGTAAACTCGCATCTCTCACGGATATACACACACACATCTTTCTTTACTTTATTAAACCTTTAAGAGATAAAGTGGTGTTTTCATGAGGTGCAAACCATAATAAACACCTACAAACTTATCCACACAACAATGGGACAGGTTGAATAAACAATTAGCTATCAGTTGGTCGATGACATCACACACACACACATATATACATACATACATACGCACACACGTTCCACATCAACACTATAACTAACAACCGTAGTCTACACACACACACACACACACACACACACACACACATCATCTCCATCACCGGTGTGGATACATGTACAGTCGCGGTCAAATAAAATCATCCAGATATGGGTATCTCAAACAATTTACTGTCTTATGTTTTCACGTTCTTATTATGATGTTATTGTTTTAAGTAGTGCGTACCTGCTTGTAGTAAATTAAAAGATGGTGCTTAATCTATTTATTGGAAAATTTATCAGGTAAGGAACAGAAGGAAGCTGTCAAAATTTTACATGAGTTACTCCTATATGGATGATTGTATATGACCACGACTGTATATACTGAATAAATATATATGTCCTTATTAGTCGTGTTATATCAAGCATTTACAGTATTTATTTAAAAAAAAAACGCAATTACACTGAATCCATCACGAGCCTCTGCAACCCAAACTCACATTTAAAACAAGTAGTGAGTGATGGTGTTTTACGTTGGGATAAAAAACGTGCTGTGCTTGAGACAGGATAAACTAACACTGCTCACACTATCTTGCCACTAGGCTTCCTGAACACTTAACACAACCAATAATTACTTCAACGCTTGCCAAAAAAACAAACAAAAAAATAGATAAATTAAAAATGAAGGAGGGTGTGTGTGTGGATGTGTGGATAAATGAGGGTGTGTGTGTGTGTGGATGGAGATGGGTGTGTGTGTGTGTGTGGAGAAGAAGGGTGTGTGTGTGTGTGTGTGTGTGATGAAGGAGGGTGTGTGTGCATGAGTGGATGAAGAAGGTGGATGTGTGTGTGAGTGGATAAAGAAGTGTGTGTGTGTGTGTGTGTGTGTGTGTACTGATGGAATGTATTTATTGGTTTGTTAAGGAGTTAGTTACACAAAGCTAAATATGCCATTGGTGCCTACTGTGTGTGTGTGTGTGTGTGTGAGGCGCAGATTTTTCGGGTATCACTGTGGCGTAACCCTTACATAACCTCGACCCCACATCAACACACACACACACACACACAGGGAGGGTACCATATGGGTGCGAATTACGATGTGAGGGGACCTAGAAGGGGGCATGTCGTAGTGTGCGAAGGAATCTATGGTATGGTATGGTATCCTTGTGTGTGTGTGTGTGTGTGGTGTGAAGAAGAATGACAATCTCTATGGTGTTGTATATGAGGGAGAGGAATTTTATCCATAGCAGAGAGAGAGAGAGAGAGAGAGAGAGAGAGAGAGAGAGAGAGAGAGAGAGTGTGTAAATGAAATGAACATAGGAAATTAAGAAAACAAAAGAAACAGAAAAGAGTTAGAATTTGTAAAAAGGGAATAGTAAAGTTAGAGTTGTAAGTTAGATGTAAGTAAGTTGTAAATAGTAAAGTTAGGTGTAAGTGTAGGTGTAAGTAGTAGGTGTAAGTAGTAGGTGCCGTGGTCATTCACCTGTGTTGGTTCCCCAGGTGGTGTGGGAGGGTGCCAAGTTTTTTTTGTTTTTTTTTAGTTTTCCTTGCACCTGCCGGAACTAACCAGCCAACCAACCAACCAACCAGCCAAGTAACTAGTCAGTCATCCTACCCAAAGATGGTGATGGTGTTTTCTCTTTCTCTCTCTCTCTCTATTTCTCTGTCTCTCTCTCTCTCTCTCTATAGCCCCCATTTTCTCTCTCTCTCTCTACTCCCCTTCTCTCTCTCTCTCTTCACCCCCTTCTCTCTCTCCCTTTCTGTCTGTCTTTCTGTCTCTCTATCTCTCTCTCTCTCTCTCTCTCTCTCTCTCTCTCTCTCTCTACTTCCTTGTGTTCTTCTCTATTTTTTCTTGCTGTTCTGTATTGCTTTATGATATTAAAATGGTCCGTACTTAAATATAAGTTTATTGGGTATAGGTAAACATTGTCAGTTCAGATTTTACTTCTTGTTGTTCCTTACAAATATTTATCATCATAGCTACAAGTACAGTTGTGGTCAAATATAATCATCCATATAGGAGTAACTCACGTAAACTTTGACTGCTTCCCCTGTACCTTGCTGATAAACTTTCTAATAAATAGATTAAGTACCATTCTTTTAATTAATTTACTACAAGCAGCTACGCACTACTTGAAAAAACAATAACATCATATATGAACGTGAAAACTTTAGACATTAAATTGTTTAAGATATCCATATGTACATGATTATTATTGACCACGACTGTAGTCCTACCACCCCGTTACAGTACAACTGACTGTGACTGTACACACACAGAACTCTAAGAAGCACACACTAACACACACACACAAAAAAAAAAAATACACACACATACAATCACACAAAAGAAAAATAATACACACACACACAAAAGAAAAAAATACACACACACACATCACAAGAAAATAATACACACACATACAAAAGGAAAAAAATACACACACACACCCAAGAAAAATAATACATACACACAAAAGAAAAAAATACACACACACACACACACACTAACCCTCGCCCTGTCAACCCTCCCCTAGCTGTCAGATACGCAGATACGCAGTTCCCTTTTTTTCCCTCTTCATCCCTTCACCCCCTCCTCTCCTCTTCTCCTCCACCTCCTCCTCCTCCTCCTCCTCCTCCTCCTCCTCCTCCTCCTCCTCCTCCTCCTCCTCCACCTCCTCCTTGTGTCTAGTGAGTGAGAGAAGGAGAAGCTCATGTAGGGACTCGTGACTCCCTCGCCACGTGAGGTGAAAGGATATCATATACTCATCTAAAAATAAAACCATTACATATACTAGTTAACTGTGACTATAATGGGTGCCCCCCCCCCCTAACCTAACGCAAAAAATAGTACTGGGTTAAAAATAAAATGGTATTAAAGTTAAGAACATAAAAAAAAAAAAAAATACAAAATAAAGAATGAAAGAAAGTGCAGTATTATAATAAGTATGTTGACCCAGTTTCAGGCAGCATCCCTTTGAGGAGGTATATACTGTACAATGCATCTGTCAAGCTATTCTTTAAAACAGTACTTATTTTCTACTTATCTACTTAATTCTTTTGGCGGGTTGGTTTGGCTTCACCACTCTATTTCGGAAGCATTGTCTAATTTTTTTGGTCTCCCTTACTCGAGGTCTCTGAATGTTTTTAAATCTAACCTGACTCTGTTTTTATTTTTTACTTTGGTCTCTCTTACTCGAGGTCTCCGAATGTTTTTAAAATCTAACCTGACTCTGTTTTTTATTTTTATTTTGGACATGCAGTAATATCCAGATCAAAGACTTGGGTATACTGATAATGACATAGATGTTTGACTAATA